>KQ086072.1:0-73263 GCA_001020605.1 Schizopora paradoxa | reverse complement strand
GTAGATCTCGGTCTGGCACACAATAGACCACGCGACGCAATGACCGGGCATTTGCTCATTAAATCCTTACCACCACCATCTTCTCCTTTTTTCCATCGTCGAAGGTGACGACGAACGACGACGACGACCGCCCCCTCCCTCAAAAGTTCTCGACGACGACGACGCTGGATTGGTCGCCATCCGTTGCGCCGCGTTCTCGTCCATCTCGGTGAGTAGTTGCTATATATGCGTGTAAATGCACACCGGCTGATTGTCGCTCTTCCACCCCACACGGATACACGACAGGACGTTCACGCGTGTTTCGTGAGCCTACTTCTGTCTAGCTAATCTAAAGCTAGTCGGCTCTCCTTCTTCCCTTCTTACCATCCGTCGAGCGTAGGCAACTGCGTCTCTCGACCCAGCAGTCGCTTTGGTCACCGTTTATATCCCCGGCCCCCCTCGTCGCCGTATAATTATCGAGGAGTTGTCGAGATGCATGTATACGATAATTTGAATCTTGTGAGTCCTCATACCCGTGTCTCATAGCTTATCTTGCTCAATACTCGCCGAAGGGCACCGAGCGACCCCCCTCAGCTAGCGTAAGTATCTCAAACACTTCATGTATGCGGCGTTTCTGACCTTTATCTGTGTAGGCATACAAGCGTGCAGTGTACAAGTCTGCCCCCTCCAAATTCTCGGTCGAAGTGTTGTCTCCTCAAAAGCATGGTGAGTCCCCCTCCGCGTTGCAGCCGTGGCTCATATCCGCGCGTGCCTGAATGTCAGGGCCCATGCTCACCCCCCTTCCAGGAAACGCATTCAGCTATGGCATGCGTATATGCTCTCTGTCTGCGAATAGAGACAGACGATCGGTCTCCTCGAATATGTCAGGCGTGTCTAACACGTCCAGCAATTCATCTGGCTCTATGCAGGAGTATGAGGTCTGGCGTCGGTGGGAGGACTGCCTGTATTTCCAGGAACTCTTGGAGGAAAATTACGCGTTGATGTCGCGAGAGAAACGTGCCCGACTACACGCGGGAAAGGGAGTCAAGAAAAATGGTGTATATTCTCGGGACGATCACGAGCACCGTCTGCAACGAGCAGCATCCTTCGAGTCACTTCCGCCTGGGCCTGATCCATCGATGATAGCAAAGGATGTGCACGAGTACCTGCCTCGACTCACTAAGAAGGGCACATTATTTCGTGCGAGCCAAAACACGGTCGACGTCCGAGGGCACGAGTTTCGAGATCTCATCGAAGCGCTTGTCAAGGAGAACGATGAAGTGCCAACACTCATTCGCGAGTTACGACAATTGGGAGTCATTCGAGATTTCTTTGGTTTTTGGCGTCGAGACCACGACCGGATACGAAAGCAGGACCGCGACTCGGAAAGCATGCGTTCCCGGGACTCCATGATTTCTGTGGGTTCCACATCCACAACGCGCGGTTCGATGTTCGGCGGGACATTTGGGATGTACTTCTCCGCCAGTAATCTCTCACTGCAACTTCCATCAACACTCACGGCACCAGAGTCACCGACAAGTGGGAAGAGGGTGCGTAGACCACCACAGCTGGCTGCGAGATTACAATCCTCCGTTTCTCCCATGGCATCACCTATATCCCCTACTATCAGCGAACCGGCAGCGATGCCGTCTGAATCATCGAATCACACTGCGCGACCCAGAGCATATACCATGCAAGGTCTCGGCGCTCAAGAATTCCAAAGGCCAATTGCCTCTGGCTCTCGACCGTCACGGTACCAGACAACCCCTCTTCCTGGGTCACCTACGAATTCTCCTCCTGCATCGGCACCCCCAGGAGCTAGCTTCGGTCAGGCGATTTCGGATGCCGAAAGCAGAACAGAAGAAGATTTGGACAGCTACCCTTCAGACAGTGGGTCGACCACTGAATCTTACTCGTCGAGCCAAGCCGGTTTGATGGGCAATGGGCTGCCGAAGACGCCTCAGTCTGCGCCTCCGACGTTTAGGTCGCAGTCGCAGATGCAGGAAAGTCCAACAAAAGGGAAAGGTACTTTGAGGATGTTGGGAAGCCCTCGTGAACCGCAAATTGCATCGTCTTCCGATTCCGATGAGCAATACGGAGAATCGAAGGACGACGAGAGCGAATCACAATATATTATCATGAATGGGCAACCCTACACCCCGACATCGACGTTCGAACTTGCTCCGGATCCCTTAGAATTTTCAAGAAGTAATAGTATCCGTCACCGCCTGCAACATTTCACGATAGAAGAAGAGGACGAAGACGAGGCTGGCGTACTTCATGAGCGACCTACCCCTATGCTCCCTTCCACTGCTCGAAACTCGGTTGCTACGTGCATGACATCTTCTGAAGATGACCACGCTTCTTCTTCCTTTAGGACGCAATCCCCACGTCCAATGCAGAGGAGAGTAAACTCTGGTGGAAGCGTTCAAGGCGGAATGATGTTCACGGATGATCTCTTCGGAGAAGATAATATGAGCATGTACAAGAGAGATTCCAACTCGTCTTTAGCTGAGAGAACCGATCGCGCTCGGTCACCCGCAGCGCACGACGAAGCTCTGCGCGTCTTAACATCTCGGAACGACTCTAATTTCCGTGCGGCTTCACCCCCTGCCCGGTCTCTGACTCCCTCAGCCAGGACGTCTGGCTCATCCTCAGGCAGCTCGGGCGCGACGCGTTCTATGGAGGCTCGGTCCAGTATGACGAGCGTTGAGAGCGTTTCTCAATTGGAGGCAAAGCTAAAATCCCCCTCGTCACCGGTCCTGGGTCAAGCGCACCACATATTTGAGGAACACCCTCAGTCGCGTTCGCGTGATTCTATGGGGAGCATGCACTCTTTTATGTCTGACTCGTTTGACGCATTCATTCCTCCTCGACCGGGTTCCCCGCAATATGGAGCTGGTATTTCTCCAGTCGCTCGTTTACGTGCCGAGGGCTCGGAACTTCGGAGGTCTCTGTCTGCAGGCTCGAGACGAAGACGGCCGCAGAGATCAAGTCAGATTTCGACGCTATCAGGCCCAAGAGATATCGGTCCAGATGATGACGAATTTGAAGACTCGTATCTCTATCAAGGTATGTTCTTATCTAGATCGCGTTCAATTTGTGATTTCTCATGAATAATTTTCTCAAACAAACAGGCTTCAGGTCGCCATCTGTTACCACTCTCGCCGAAGATGACGAACTTCGTCGAAATAGCGTCTCTGACTTCCCTGACACGGCGTCCATTCAATTTAGTATGGGGAGTCGTATCTCCTCAACGCCATCGTGGTCGAAAGAGCTCACACCCTCCGCGACACCCCGCCCTATCTCACCCCCACTTCCGTCTGCAGGGTCCCGCAACTCCATGATTTCGACAGGCTCTTCCTCGAGTGCGACGCCGTCAATGGCGGCATCTTCAGTCTTCATTGGTTCTGGCGCTGCTGGCTCCGGAGACGACGCCATTGCGATCAAGGCAATTTACCAAGACCAGCCGGGCACGGTCATTGCCTTCCGCTCTGACCGTGGCGTCTCACTCGAAGACGTCCGCTCCAAGCTGTACGAAAAGCTTGTGAAGCAACAGGGCGTCGTGGGCTTGTCTGAGAACTTCAAGCTCGCATATCGCTTGCAAACCCCCCTTTCCCCTCGCGCCGGAGGTGGAACGAGATCTCGAAGTGGGTCTCTGACTTCTGAGGTGTCGTCGTTCAACGACTCTACCCAGTTGCTTAATATCTCCTCTCAAAACGAGTGGCGGGACGCAGTTGACGGGACGACTGCGAAGCTGACACTCCACATCATGAACGACGAACAATAACGGATTATTCTACTTCTTTTCTACGCCTTGATTATATACCTCTGTATCACAACACATTTACCCCATCTCTTCGTTCTCCTTGCCTTCGTCGCCTCGTCGCAAGCTTGTTTTACTGCATTTTTTTTCTATCTTTCGATATTATCTGTCGAGTATCTGTGTTACCACTTTTTGCTTAGTGCCCCTATATCCATCTGTAGCCCAATTTACAGTAACGAATCGATTTGAAGTCAATGCAATGTACAGAAAATTACAACTGCTACTGGTCGATGAGGATCGACTCGGCACATCGCCAAGGAAGCTGTCAAAAAGAAGAATCAAGCACCAACAGCTGTCTGTGGCGCTGCAGCTTCTGGACGAGGGGGACGGGGAGCGGGGGGAGCGCCTATTGGAAGCGACGATCTTGTCCAATCGGGAAGGCTGAACTTCGGTCGCTTCGCTGTCCCTGCGTCGATCCCATGTGTACTCTCGTTCAAGTTGTCCTCCTCTTCGTCTAAGGCTGCTTCATCCCACTTTTCTCGTGCAACTTCAACGCCCCCGATCTTCATTGCTCTACAAGGTAGAAATGTGATAGAGGTCAGTAACAATTCCGACCGTCGATGTACTTTGAGCAATTAGGTGTCGAAAACGTACCCCGCTAACGACCCGCCGACCCATGGTAAGCAAGCTGGAGTAAATGCAGGTGCTTTGCCTGCATTTGAGGTTTGAATCTCGGGACTTGGAGGCGGTGGTGATGGATTATTCAGAATCGCGATGAAGGGTGCTAGCTGTCGCAAAGGTGCATATGGATCGAAAGGTGGAGGTCGACGAGGACTTCCTTGTGGTGATTCTTTTCTTGGAGGAACCTTGTGGGTCAGTAGTCGCACGAGTTCTGAGTGTAGCCGGGGGATGAAACCCGGAAGCATTGGAGTACCACCAACGACAAGGATGGATGAAGCCAGCAATTTGCGCAGGTCAACTGGGACCTGTAAACGTAAACATGAGCCATGTCCGAAATGAGATCTCGAAGCATCGGAAATTTTACCTTCAGTAAAGAATCGAGGATAACTTCCGCGACGCTGCTTTCATCAACGTCCCCGCCTTCAAATAAGACCTCTGCGGCACGCTCACGTATCCATCCTGGAATGATTAGAGTGCCCTTGATCGGTGTCGCCCCGGCTTGTTGTGGTTGTGAAGCTGGAGGGTCTACACGAAGACGCAATTCTGTCGCCGTGGAATGCTTGGAATACATCTCTGCGATCGCTTGTAGATGACCTTCTCTCGTCGACGCCCCGTGACGGCTTGATCGTGGCCCTTGACTTTGTGTCCCGGTGACTACTGAGAAACTGGATGGACCTGAAAGATGACTCGAAGGAGGCGAAGAGGGCGTGTCCACGATGTCCGATCCCAGTTGACTCTCGGAAAACTCGCTTGGAGGAACGTCCATTTCCATAGAGTCATCACCCGCCGTTGGTGTCTCTGCTCGATCTCCTTCACCAGATTCATCTTCATCAGACTCGATGGCTGAACCGACAAAGCAACATTGTGTTTTTATCTGCTCCATGACACCGTCGGACAGAACTTCCTCGGGTACTCGCATGGATCGACTTGTGGAAGGTACGTTGGCGGCGCCGGACGTCGCGGGTGCGACATACGTGCCGAAAAGGAGGAGGAGGGCTCTTAGATGTGAGGTGAACCGTGAACCGGCGAGAGGGGTGGTGCGGAGTTGAGGGAAGAGAGGTCGGGAGGAGAATATCTGTAGACACGAAATTAATTTCGCATAAACGGGCAAAACATGAAGAGTTTACAGGTAGCGCAGTAGACTGTAGGTATCCACAGTCAAGAACAAGCCCCGTCATGCGTCCTACCGCAAATAAGGCGAGGAGGTGGCTAGACGCGAATGAAAGGGACGGAATCTGTGTATTCTCGAATAAGTTTCTCTGCTAAGTGCTAAAAGGAAGTCATGACATACTTGTAGATTCTCAAATAGTATTTCGGCCATCATCTCCTTGATGTAAATTGGGAGTAATGGGTGCTCGACAATAATGACTTTGCGAGACTTGGGATCGGTCAATAGACACCTACCTGAGCTGTCAATAAGACGAAGATGAAGTAGTAGTGGGATAACATACTGATGAAATACGTTCCGTAACCTCTTTTGCAGCAGAATCTTCAGCGTTCGTTCTTTCTCCTCGCCCTCTGGCCCTCCTGCTGCTCGAGACTGTGTCCACAACGTCGATTGCTCCGAGCCTGAAACGAAGAACACGTCTCTCGGTCTCCCTTCTCCACTGAATCCTGCTTTCCATACTCGCGATCCTGGGTCGAGAATGATCCTATCTTCCGTGCCATACAGCGAATGCCGTCTTGTTGTCGAGTAATGAGGTGATGCTTGGACCGTGCTCGCTGCCAGTCTGTTGGATGTTGCCGGTGTCGAGGGAACTACCACCGCACGATGTCGCGGTGTGCTCGGATTCGACATGGATGCGACAGTCGAGAGACAGAGATCACTCTGGATGAAGGATTTGTGGCCAGAGTTCACGATGACCACCGCCCAAGGTCAAAGCCACAGACGCGCTCGCGTGTCGCGACGCGAACTTCTCAAGGGCCAATGAGAATCGAGAATCTCGCAAAAATCGGGAACGCTGCAATATTTATTCCAAATCCATTTCGCTCTTGACAGCGTACGAAAACAATTCGATCCACAATCCCGGGGATATCTACTGATATGTACATGAAAACTTGAAGTGGCCCTTGAAACCAGAAAAAAGCCTCAAAACCCAGGGTGATGATGGTAGAACCTTTGGTTCCCGTTCTCCAAGTAGCCCACCGAATTATTATAATTACCCTCTCCATCTGGAACAACATATCCAGGCGGAGCATGTGAGTGTGGAACTATTCCCTCTGCATTTTCTGTGACGATCTGTATCCGCTCCGATAGGATAGGTTGGTTTGAGGGAGCATCTCCTTGGAGAGCCGTCGGACACATGAGATCCAGTTGGTACTGAATTTGAAGGAAGAAAGAGATAAGGGATTCACATTGTTACACACGAGAGAATAGACTTACCCTGACAGTAAACCTCGGGAACTTGAAGCTGGGTTTCGTCGCCTTCCGGACATCGATTTCTCCTTTCAAAACTTTCTTCCCCCCAGCGGCCTCCTCTTCGCTCGGCCACCAGTAGGCGCGCATTTGCTGCTCCGAGAATGTATTGTTGCTTCGTCGAGGTGCATCATCGTCAGTAGCATCTGACCCAATGGCGATAACACGCGTGAGCACGACCAACGGGGAATTCTGTTCGGAGAGAATTTCGAGAGCTTGGGCATCATTCGACGAGATGGTCAAATGAAGGGGGATGGGGGAGCCCGTTGCAAATATTAGCTTTGGAAGTAGTAAGCAAATTGATCTTAAAGAGATCCATCCCGTTACTTACGGGACTGGCGACAGCAAGCTGCATAATTGCATCAGGCATTGTGAACAGTGGGAAAGGCTGGATCTTACTGTATATTCCAAGTCGACGGACTTAGGGCCAGGAATCGTACCTGAAAGCTTGACTGGCTGTAATACTTTCCATCCACCTGGGTCACCGCTCGGACCGACCAAGGTAGTTCCTTCTATGTATGCCAATTGGCGTAGTCCTGAAGGCGTCGGTGCTCGCCATCGCGGTATGTATAAGAAACTCGTCCCCAAACTACCACATCTTATTAGCCTTTCGAATAGTCTATGGATAAGAAGAGCAGCGTACGTCTGGTTAACCTTGAAAGCCCCTCGCTTCACAGTGATCGTAAGCTTGTAATCGATGTATGCAGGGCTCGCCCGCTCGGTAAATGTGGGAGGAAGTGGATAGACTTTCTGCGGAGCTTTAGCGCTCTCCCCAACGCTCGTTTCGGACGGCAAGGTGAGAGAGAATGGCCAAGACTCAGAACCCGATAGCTTTGAAGAAGATGTAGGTGTCCAAAGCTGCGAAGACACATCAAGGAACGGGATGGGTTCTTGTCCCACAGCAGTATTATCAGCAGTTACCTGCGAAGAAAGATAAGCAAAAGGTACTGGACGTCGAACGATGAACTTACAGCTATCGTGACACCCTTCGACGACTCAGGCTTATCCAACGATACGCTCACTGTCCCAGAAATCACATCGCCTTCATAGAAGACCGGAAGAGCTTTGGACGAAGGGGCGCGACTCTTAATGACGAGAGTTAACCATGGCTTCCCTTTCGAATTATTGAGAGAGTAGGTGTGCTCCGTTCGCGACGCAGCCGAGCTGCTCGATGCTGCCGTGAACGGAGGCGGTTGAAGAGGCGGAGCAGCGACGGCGTGCGTTCCATGGTGGTCGCCATACGCCGGGAGCTCGTGTTCCTCCGCAGCGACAACGGCAGCTCTATCGCGTTCAGCTTCTTCTTCCTTCGATAGCGAGAGCATGATCGGTCACGCAGCCCAGGTCTCGCTAGTACCTTGGATTTGTTTCCCTAAGGAACCTCGAGGTTCGAATCACTGAGAGGGTTAGATCGAAAGTTCACAAGCGAGAGCGCGGAAAACGCACGTCGGGATGGAAGTCGGCGGTGAAGGTGGATATGTACACAGATAGCGTTCCCATTGGAATACATCACAAGTCGGGATTTCCTCAGAGTGCGTAATAATAGCGGTTGATAATAGCCCGCCCCCATGTCAGGGCGCTCGAGTCCATATGGTCTCTTACTACAGACGGAAGCACAGAATCCCACACCCCGATCGATCTTGGCAGCGAAACATCAGCAGATCAAAGCCTGAAGTCAGAAAAATTGCCCACCAGAGACCAAAAGGTTGCGGAGTTGGAAGAGCTTCACATGAAGGCTAAACATGGAGCGAAAGTTGCCTGTCTGAGATAGTTGGTCGTGAATAGCAGGAAGACCCAAGATATTCGTCGTATGTGAGTACGGCGGAGGGCGGCGGCGCTGGCGTGGTGAGGTGTGTTCTTAAGAAAGAGCGTGTGATGAAGCATGGATGCAAACGATAGTCGGGGACCAAGGAATTTGAATATGTGCGAGACATTGCATGCGGAGACTTGAATGTGTTGAACCAAGCCAAATACTAGAACGTATGTAATAAGGGGGATATTTTATGCGCCGTGAGGTATAGAAACCTAGTGAGAAATAAGAACCTGTCAGCGGAGAGAATTGGTCAGAAATAGAGAGGAAATACGTACATTAGATGTAGTCGACTTCGTGACGATGACATGCCATGGGGTAAAAGTACAATGCGAATGAAATCAATGACACCGCTGATAGGAAACAATGCAATGAGAATGAAGGGGAGTCGAAGCATGTGTTGACGGCGGAGAAAATCTATCTCCCCACATTGGATCATATTTGCAAGATCACGCAATGTGCGAGGAAGGGAGAAAGATATCTGTTATCACTCATTATACAAACCCCACACCATAGGCTTGGTAACGCGTTGCTGATGAGCAGCACTTTGGGTTTCGTGACCAGGAGGAGCGTACGACCGTGGACTCGATCCGTACGCATGTTGTGTCGCGATTTCGATGTTGGTGAGGAAGACGGGTTCTTTGTCGGCGGGGTTTATTGGCTCGAAAGCCGTCGCAAAAAAGGGAAGCATGACCAACGAGTACTATGAGATAAGAACGATAATGAGCACCGACAAGAATGCGATAATTTGAAAAGGAAGACTTTTGCGAACCTTCATCTTAAATGGCCCGAATACGAAACTCGGCGGGAGCTCCTTCGGGATATGGAGTTCGCCTTCTATTCGTAGCCTTGCTCTCCCTTCTCCGTCGACGTCGCAGGACGCATTATCTCGACGAGTCCACCATACGGCACTCGCAACACAAGTTCGAGCCTTTCGAAGCGCCAATTTGGGAGCCTGCTTGGGACTGGAAGTAGTCGCATTTGATAATGGGTTTCTAAGATAAGCAGAGGTCGAAGATCCGGATGCGGAAGAGGGACCTGCTCCTGCTGAAGCCGGGGTGTCGTCTGCTCCGTAAGAAACTTCGCGAAAAAGATGAACAGAGGTGGAAGCTGGGGTGAAGACTAAATCGAGAGCCTGCTTGTCGGAACAAGCTACCGAAAGAAGGCAAGGTATCGGCGTCCCTCTCGTATACGAGAGCTGTAAGGGATTATGAGTTTGAGAGACACGAAAGCACCGTACAGACGTACAGGTAGAGCGATATAAAACTGGGAATACAAGTCAACACGCAAACTTCCGAAGGGCAATGGACATCAACTGACGGTGCAAAAGGCTTCGATAATCCTATTCCCAAATACCTTTCCGCGGATTGGAATTGTAGGGAAGGATTGCCACCCGTCAGGATCGCCTTCTGGTCCTCGTAACGCGCTTCCTTCCTGATAAGACAGCCGACGGAGCAGCGAAGGGGCAGGCGGCCTCATACGAGGTGTATATCCGAAGTGCGTCCCTACCCTTCAAATATCAATCAAGTCAGGTTCTGAATGATCAGTTGCACCTTGCGCCTAGCATAACACGAACTTCGCATCTCACAGGGCAGGGATATAAATAGTGTAAAAGTGTGCTCACTTCGAGTCGATGCGTAGGGGACCGCGGCGTATGCGCACGTTAATTTCGTAATTGATAAACTGCGCGGCACCCTTCTCTGAGAACGACGGCGGGAGGCGCACGGGCGTCGGGGGCTGTTTGGACTTCATTGCGATGTCACATTTGGGGGGAAGAGTGATTGAGAACGGCCAGCAGTACGACCCGTTGAGCTTCGTCTGGTGCTTGGTTAGGGAGATTTGGCTGAGTGCACTGGTCGACGATGAGGGCCCGGCGTAATTGGAACCGCTGGCATTGGGACCACGAGGGTCGCCCATGTCATTGCTCCAGAGAGTCTGCGTGTAGTCCCAGAAGGTGAAGTGGGGTGCATTCGTTGCAACGATAGTACCGTCGACAGTAATAATTATGGCTTGAACGGCTTCTGGCCGGGACAAGTTGAGCTCGAAGTGACCAGAAATGGGCTGCCCCTCGAAGAAACTCGGCAGGTACGCTGACGAGGCAGCATTCGAGATGACGGTGAGCGTGGCCCATGGAATGCTTCGTGAATCATTGAGGCTGAATTTATGTTCGACGGGTCTTCGAGGTACTCTCGCCGCCGTCGACGTGCGAGGTGAGCTCGAGGGATGCCTGGGCGACGCGAGCCTGACGCTGGAGTACGACGGGGGGAGGTCTGCGCTCCGTCCATCGTCGCCCATCGCGATCGACGCGGGCACGGAAGGCGTCCGTCAGCTAAAAGCAACGGAGATGGTGGGTAATGGTAAAGAAAGGACGACGAAGGATAATTCATGGCGAAGGGGACACTCGGGGCGGATATGTAGTGCTCGTCCATGCGGAGGATGCAGGCGCACCATATGGTGCCAACCACGCTCGCGGTTAGCCGGGCACCAACTTGTCTCCTGCTCCCATGTCTCTCTTTGGCTCAAACGCTTTTGGCGCTGCAAAGCCTCAGAATTCGTTATTTGGATCCTTTGGAAATAATCAAGGATCGACATCGACGACGCCCGCTGCTCAACCAGGTCAAGCCTTTGGTGGTTTTGGCCAACAGCAGCAGCAGCAACAACAACCACCTTCAACGAATCTCTTTGGCCAAACGAACACGACCAATCCCACAAATGCTGCCCCGGCGAGTGGTACTGGTCTCTTTGGGTCGATTAATAACGCGTCAAACGCGTCGCAGCAACCCACGAATACCTCAATTTTCGGCGCCCCTTTAGGGCAACCCCCGCAACAACAGCCTCAAAACACGTCGATATTTGGACAGAGCACAACCAATACGACTGCTCCAGCTTTGGGAGGAAGTCTTTTCGGACAGAACACGGCGGCAAACCCTACTTCAAATACCACGAACTCAGGGTTTGGCTCGTTCCAGGCGACGCAGCAACCCCCTGCTGGTGGGAGCTTGTTTGGAGGCTTTGGCTCATCAACGGCCCAACAATCCACCAATACCCCAGCTCAACCTTTTTTTGGTCAGGCTCAGCCAGCCCAGTCCCAACAACAGGCGCAAAACGCGTGTGTACCTTCTTTCCTCTTCTCGCTTTCTTCATGTTTATCCCTTTTATCACACGTTCTTATACAAATTTGCGAAGTCTAAATCTTTCTCCTCGTTTCTGTACCTTCATGATTACCCCCGCCTCCTTCGTGTATTGATTTCCCCCCTTCCAGATTAGCGGCCTCCAGTTCCCCGCTTTTTACGAGAACAACCAAGTTCAACGACCTTCCCGAGGAAATCAAACGGACCTTCGAAACCTTGGAGTGAGTTCTCAAATAGTTGCGCAGTGAAGATGGTATCTCATTCGCGCTTCTTACGATCTTTCCCCATCAATTATTCACCTCCGGTGCGGACTTCTCGATTTTATAACATTTTTACGCGTCCTAGTTCCCATATACAAGGCAGAGTGCAAATTAGCACGGAACTCCGCCAGCATAAACTCGGCGAGGAACCGCAAAAGGGTGCTGAGCAAATTCGGAATGTCCACAAGGTACTTCTCTTCTTCCAGCTTAAACATAATCCCTCTTTTCTCTGTCAAGCATGCTCGAATGCATCAGCTGCTTTCCCTCCCCCATTCGCTGGCTCTGTCGGATTCTCCGCTTTCGCATTTACGCTCAGATGTCGTGATGCGGCCCGAGGTGCCATTGCATGATGTCCCCTCAAGCGCGGTGACATGCATCCGGCAGCGCGAAAATAGCGGACGAGAACGAGCCATGTCAGATGGTGAATCTGTCGTTCGTCCAGAGAATTTCCTGTCACTTCGCTAGTGCCCTTCTCCCCTGCCGACTGCACATGGTTTTATTTCCAAACGCATCGACATAGTTCGCCCCCCTTTTCATCTAGAAATCTCGCGCGCCTCCACGGCCTCTCAACTGACTGGGATTGTATTCCTCCTCCAGGATTTAGTCGCAACTGTGACAAAGCTCCGAGCTGATCTCGCATCCATGCGTGAACTAAGGACAAATATGGATCAATCTGTTCAGGACACCATTGCCGCGACACGCATAATCGACGCCTTCAAGGCCCCCCAAAGTTCTCAACAGAGCGTATGGCTGAAGAATTACGCCGCGTTTCCTATGGAGTGAGTAATTTGTTTGCGTTCGTTTACGTCCCTTGCGATCGAGTTTTTCCGCAATGTCAAAGGCTGCCCTTCCGCACGTTGTACTCTCCCTGCCGATGTCATGTGGAAGGGATATTGACATTGACTCGACTGTGTTCGCAACAAACGTGTGTTCAGAGAGGACAAGAGCTAACTCCACTCCCCTCAACAGATTTTTCTCGCGAGTGGCGGAAGAATTGCGGGAGCGCATGCAATGGTTCAATACTACCCTCGAAGTGAGTATCGAGCTTTTTCCCCTGACGGAGGATTTCGTTGACTTAGAAGGTACCTCGCCGATCGCTTCTGTTTACCCCGCGTCCGTCAAACTTTATCACCCTCGGACGGCGTCGACGTGCGCATACGACCTTTCGTTCCTCACGGATCGGCAGCAAATCGAGCGGCGTCTTGCGTCGGAAGCGAATCATAGCGTCTCGATCACCCCGCAAGGTACGTTTTGCCCATGTTTGCTCTGCATTTACCCTTTTCATTTTCGAGTGGGGGATGCAATCTGTCTTCCCGCCGGAGCGTCCAATGCAAATTTTCTTCTTTCGGAAATTTCAGTGTGTTCGGCACGAGGGGCTCTCAGGAGTGTTCCATGTGCTCTCAGCGAAGACGCTGCTCACGACCAGGCGTTCCTTTCTCTGCATGACGGCCATTTCCGTCCTTGCATTGGGCTGGGCCTGACATCGTTCCTTTCGCCGCTTCGTGTCGTTGAATTGCATACCCGTCCCTTATGACGCGTTTACCACGCGACTTCGGAAATTGAACGTAAACCTTTTACTGAATCTTGTCAATTCCAGCAATAACGACGACTTTACAAGCACAACACGCTTCTTTCGTCGCACTCGCCAACAAGGCCGCCGCGCTTGATGCTGAGATGGAGAAGCTCAAGGCGACATACCGCCAGCTGTGGCGAGCACGCACAGGAAGCGCCCGTGACCCTTTCAACGAGGTCGACCGCGGGACTATCGGTGGAGGAGAGGTCGGACTGGAAGGACTTGGCGTGCAGTAAGGAGGTGTGGCTAAGGGTGGGACCATGAGACGGAATTTTTGGGCGCATTGAAGCATGCGGGCGCAGATGAATATGGGATTACACGTTCGTTTGTTCATTCGCTAACAGGATGGTTAATTTAAAAAGAGTGGCACACTCGTCGACATCACGCGTTGTTGATTTGGAAATATGATTCGTCTGGTTCGCATCTTCCTGCTATTCCCGAAGTCGAATCGTAGATGTCTTTTTGAATGACATTATATTGTCCAAGAAGGATAGGTACTTGTCCTTACGTTAAAAAGCGCTAATCATATTCGACATATACAAGTAATTGCTATGGAAGTCTAAGGAGTGCGTATCGACCTATGTCGACGTTGATTTACAACTTGATGAAAATTTGGGCTTAGTACTTGCGGCCTCTTCACTGGCTTTTCACGTAGTCTTCATTTGAATGTCCTCGGGGGAAATTTGCATCGGGAAGAAGACTACAAGGGGATCGGGTGGTACTCTTCCTTATTTTTACCCTGTTTTGCGATGGAAGCGATGGAATTCAGGATGATCTCGCCTTCCTTGATCGCCACCTGGCCAGAAGCAGAGAAGAAAAGCTCGGGCCTTACGGGAATGGCGACGGCGCGCCGCATATGAGATGTGAGGTATGTAAGGCCGATTTGGTACGCAGCTGTATCAGAGAGGGATCGTCCATTAGTCAGGCATAGTATAATTATTGAGAGAACGAAAATCGTACCATTCATCCACCCGAAGCCTTCACGAGCGACGAGCTTGAAGTCGACACCCTGGTTGCCGTACTCTGCGTCAACTTTGTGCGAAACGTTGACAGCGTCGAACTGAGGGAGAAAAGATAAGAAGATGCAAAGAAGGGAAAGTGAAAAGGTCAGACTGACCTTCTCCGGCACCACACCATGGTAGTCAACGAAGGCAGTTGTCATCCTATAGAGCAGACACGCAATCAGTATGCGTTACTTGAACATTTTCGACCAAAACTTACATGTAAATGAACCTATAGGCCAGTCTCTGGGCGTCCTGGAGGTAACCGTATTTCTCAAGACCCACCCAGGCCAGGACTTGATGAGGAGGCCATGCATATCTGTCGAAAGGATCAGGATCGTTTATAGTGATTTTCTAACGATTAACTCACGGATAATCCCACTGTCGATTTGGTCGGTCCACAGAGATTGTACCTCTGGAGATTTCGGTTCCAGAGACCAAGCCACCGTGCACTTCAAACTTCTCCAGAGATTGCGTACTGCAAGGTAACTCTAAGTAACGGTAGTGCAAAGGAAAGAGAAATATGCTTACACCAGTTGCCTTGCCTGCTCGTCGCTTGCAGCGCCAGCCCAGAGCATCCAGAACGCAGTAACACTTTCGTAAAGTTTCTGTTTGTTCTTGACAGTATCCCAATCGTAGTACAAACCCTTTCCGTCGTGCCACAAATATTTGTCGATCACGGTCTTCCTGAACTCAGCACGCTTGAACCAGTCGTCGCTCTTCTGGACTACCGATGTCGAAAGTTCTCTTACGGGCGAGGCATATGCCGCGGTAGCAGAGGGGAAGGGCGCCAGCGGGAACTCCTCTTCAAGTTCAAGCTCGTCACCAAACACATCCCGGATGGTCGTAGCAATGTCGATTTCATACTTGTAGAGCAATGCTTGCAAATCCACCGTTCCAAGGTTTGCACTGCGCTTCTCCAGCCTGTAGGTCGTATCATGCCCACTCTCGCGCACGCTTCGGTCATGAAGGAAGTATTCGTCCAGCTCCGGTACCTTGAGTGATCCATCGTTGTAGGCCTCGCAGAACTCGTTGACAGATATTCCGTATCTTTGAGCGTACGGCTCGAGAACGTGCATGAAGTGAGTTGCCTCGGTTTCAGGAGGGATACCAAGACCATCGGGGCGATAACGAGAGAGTCCAGTCTTCGGGTCGAAACGTGGTCCAGCCATCCAGATGGTATGATATTCCTTGATCGCCGCGCGGATAGCACCTTTGAGCCAAGCGCGGTTCTCTTCGTCTTTCGCGGGATCCAGTCTCTTGTAAATTTGCAGAGCCATATCCGTCAAGAAAGGAGGCTGCGTTCGGCACAGGTAATAGCTTCTGCTCCCGTTAAGAATCTTGAAAGGTGGTTAGATATGACGTCGTCGGCCAATTAGGGAGCAACTCACTTTGTTGTAGTGTTTGATCTCAAAAACGAAATGATCAACCATTCCCTTTGCTAATTCAACAAGCCCATCTTCCAGAAGTCCCAAAGAAATAAAATACGAATCCCAGTTATACAACTGAAAATCCCGGCGTAAATTAGCGATCCAGGAAGATTCGTTTTGCAATACTCACCTCATTAAACCTAGCTCCCGGTACAACAAAGGGTATACCCTCAAGTGTCTTCCCACCATGCCCATCATCAACCTCCTTCATCGCCAGCGCCAAAATACCAGGCTTATCATTCAAACTTTTTACAAACGCAGGATCATCGGGGACAGGCGGGAGAACCTCGACTTCCAGGTGGAGATGAGGCATGTCTCTGGCGATTTTCCTGTAATATTCAGCCATTTTAGGTTCACCGTGCGGGACATAGATACGAGGATTCGTGTGAGTGGATCTGTTCTTAGGGTCAGCACAAATGCTCTCTAATCCTGCAGCGTCGATTCTGCGCGTCAAATTCTTCCAGAATGAATTCTTGATACGCCTTGTCAGTCTCTCAACCGGGTTCTCAGTCAAACGGGACAATGGAAGAACAATGCGTTGACGATTGTGATCTTTTGCGAGCGCTAGCTCTTGAAGCAGAGTAGAGACCGCATAGTTACCCTAAAGCGAGCTTCATTAGATGCCACCCTTGTTCAAGTTGGTGTGGAATGCTTACCTGGATGTCATACGTCTTGTACCCGTTGCTGACTGCAGTTCTCAAAGAAAGATGCTTAGGACCGGCGTCAGTCACATGGATCTGGAAGTCACTGTCGGTGTCTTCTTGTTCAAGCACAAACTTGATACTCTCTTCGACGTCGAGAATGAACTCTTTTGGCTTCGAGAACGTCTCGTCGTGCGAGTAGCGACGTTTGCGCCTGAAAGACTCGTTCTGAAAGAGTGGCGGGCGAGCAGGACTATTCGATTGAGACTAGAAACAGGGCAGGAGCTGAGTACGGGTACGACGCGAAGAAGTTTAAAGTGTGAGCGTACCACTGAATAAGTCCTCGATCGACTGTGGAGCTCTTGGCCACCATAAAACTCCGATGCATCCTCGACGACAGGTCGACGATTAACGTCTTCTATATAAGAAACACTTCTGGGGAACTTAATCGTCGGTCTCATCTACCACTTTCCTTGACGATTAGAGGAATGGAACGTGCGATACCTCTCAGGCGATAGTTTGAGCGACAAGGTGGAAGGCGGTGGACACGATAAGGCAAGGTTTTTGTAGGCGGGATCTCCACGAGCGCGCAAACGGGAAGCGAACCGCAAAGTAGCATTCGAAGATCGGGGAAAACGGTGATCTTTTCCCAAAACCTGTAAAGTGTCGCAAAGCTGTTCGGGGGTTAGGCGCAGACGGGTAATTAAGTCAAACAAGGCGAAGGTAGAGCAATAAAATGCACTCACAGAGAAAGAATTGCATCAACGCCCCGCCTTCAAAAAACAACTTCCCCGCATTACAACGGGATTGTTGAAGCATCGATAGTAACCGCTTAAAGTACAATCGCCAGAAAGGGTCTTTATCCGTCGACGAAAGGGGGCAAAGGAGGAACCGCTGACTGTTATTGCTCTGCGCTAGGTATATTTCTAATTGGGTGAGATTTGCCGCATCCTTCCAGCAATGAGAAGAAAAAATTGTTGGACAAAGCGTGAGGGTAGATGAAGACAGCGTGTCATACTAAGCTTCTCGCCCCTTCTCGCTGTTATTCTGAAATAGATCACGATCAGCTTCCGCTGAAACGAAGGCCTCGCATTCCAGGCGACTTTTCTTGATGTCGACCATGTATAGAAGAACAGTACTCAGAGTGCCACTGAAAATTTGTTAATAATGTATGAAATGCTATTGGCGGAAACAATTTGCTTTGCTTACAGGGTAAACAGAAAAGCAAACGGCATATTATTGTTGCCATCGGCATCGGTGATGATTGCAGAGGAGACGAAAGGCCCGATGAATGCCGATGTCTTGCCGACCTATCGCAATGCGCATCTTAAATCAGTAAACGAATAAATAAAAAGACCAATCAACGGACAATTGAAAATAGGGCGAAGAATAGGAACCTGTGGTGAATTTCAGCCATGTTCAACAAGCTTCTGAGGCGCAACGGACATTTGTGATAGAGGTGACACTTCACTGATCATCGTTTGACTGTACGCGTACCATGGGCAAACCATGAGACCATAGTATGCTTGGTAAAGCCTGAACGCAATCCATGAGTTTTGACGATTCAATACAATTGGTTTGCTCGCACCAAATTTCCCATACGTGCTTGAATCCAAACTTGTCCGTATGAACCCCAGCTAGCCCCCAAATTGTCAGGACCTTTCAACGAACTACCATGAGAGTCGGGACAAATCAACGCTAATTGTCACCCTTACAATAATCCAGACTACGTTGAAGCTAAGCATTGCTTTAGTGGAGATCTTCCATCGCTTCTGGACCATCCAAAATAAGCTGAAGACCGGTCAGACATTACAGAGTAAAGCACCACGAAGAAAAACCCCACTAGATTCCGAGGCCTTGAGTAACGATCCCAACGATAAGCAGTAAAGTCAGCTGGAGGGTAGAGTATGCGACGACACTACGCAAAGGTTTGATATCTGATAAGATAAGATGATGTGATAGTTGCACACCTGTTTTGCAGTGTTGCTATCACGGTTCTGAAGGAATGTGATCAGGCGAACCCGATTATCGTAGGACCAGAAAACATACACTGTTGTGTTCAGTACGTCACCCCTACGAAGAAGTCAGTCACTCGTCGTGATATGCCATAGTGTGTATTTGCTGACATGAGAAAATAGAAGGCTAGATAGAAGAATGTTTGCTTCAGCTTCAGGCATTCGCGGAATGCGATATATGTTTGCTTGAACCCGATCGTCAAAAACGAAGCACCTGGAGGAAGATCAAGTCCGGGCCGTCGCTTCTCCAGGATGAACCACGGTAACGCGCAAAGAGCTGTAAGGAGATATCCAATCAGAAGATATTTTCGAGTTAGAGGTGTAACGTAGCGTACCCCAAACGCCTCCCGAAAATGCGATCAAGACACTGAACGCCTTTGTGTTGTTTTCCGTACTTGCGTCTGCTTTTATTCCCTTCAATATACCGACCATCACAGCCAAAATCATTATTTCTCCCAAGGAACAGACAGCGAATGAGACATTGGAAATTCGATTGCGGTTCAAAGACTCGAAATTCGCGTGATCATCTAACCTAGAATGCAAATTGGATGGGGGATGACTGGAGGGAAAGACATGGACGAACGATTTCTGTCCGGCTCGAGCCTCAGCAGAAGATCGTTGAACGCTTGGAAAGTCGCGCGCTAGGCCAGGGAATGCTGCCGTCCAAAAAGTCAATGCCCCCTTTTAATTTCGTTACTGAAGGGACAGGAGTTTGTCTGGTCGAGCTTCGTACCTGGTATGCGATTACTACGAAGAGATAAATTAAAGACTCAGTGAATCAGAAGTTTATGTACTCACATCCGATAACATATAAAGCCACGCCAGCTTTCCATTTGGACGCGTCTTCGACAGCAAGCCAAGCAAATGATACAGCGACGGCAATTATGGTAAATGCAATCGTGATGTTGGGTCTACATAGATCAGAAAAGAGGTTTATTTACTTTCAAATTGACTGCGAACTCACCTCCATCGGCCATAATCTGCCCATGCTCCGATTATCAGAAACAAGGCGGCTTGGATAGCGAAGCTGATCCCGTTCGTAACCAACACGATTGAATTGACTGCAAAGACGTGGAGGTGTATTAGATGATTAAAATTTAATCTTTTTGGAAATTGCATAAACGTACTATTTCTCGTCTTTCCAAGAAACGGTAGGACGCATTCTGTGCCGGAACCGCAAGGTGCAGTAAATGGAGGGTGAGCAGGATCATAGCCAGCTAAGAACAGGAGGTTCTGAAATTGAGAAGGGCCGAAGTTGAACCCAGACAGTCCGTTATTTCCCTGAAATAAACAAGACGTGAGCCGAGAGAGAGAGCACCAGTGGGGTGATAACGTACGACATAATACAAGTAAAATGACCATAATTCCCATCTCGACGTCGACCATGCAGATTTCAAAGGTGGTTCTGCTTCTTCGCCGACTTCAGCTTCGCGGACGCTCTCTTTATCTTCGACGACTTTCTCCATGGACATGGGAGCGGTCTAAGAAGTAAACCCCCCTGCATTTGACGAGTTCCCTTCTTGAAGATGGCTTCCCCAGGAATCCACATGGATCTGCTCTTCGCTCAAAGATACCGGACGCGGAGCTGGAGTGGAAAAGTGCGCGGCCACGTGAATATTCGTGAACTCCTTGTGAAAACCATTGCAAATTTCGAGAGATGAAGCGATGAAGAGTCGTTTGCTTCGCTGCAGTAGAATCGTGTTGTACGGTTGTTATGTTTCGTGAAGAGAGCCGTGTTGTGGCAGCGAACTTGCAGCGAAATCCTGTCACAATTCCCGCTAAAAACACGTTCCCACGGCCACAACACGTCTATTTCGCCGCTGCGCCGCCCACAACTGCGAGCTTGGACGACGTTGAACGAAAGCAACGGAAGGCAAAACAAGATGGAGACGCCAACAACGGCAACGTCGCAATTTATTCAAGCAGGTAATGCGAAGCCCGTGTTTTTGAAACTCCGTGTTTAACAGGTCTGTTCGCGACAGATGACGACGACCTGGACGAGGAAGCCCTTCCGTCGTTCTCTGGGCCTGCATTACCTTCTGACGACATACCAAACGGCGTGGATAAAGGAAAAGGTCGAGCTACGGATACAAGTGCAATATCAGGGAATATTGGCTCTTCATCGAATGCCAATAGCAGTGCGCGCCGGACAGTAGGCGGGGTTCGTGTCGAGACGAGGTGCGCAGAAGCAATATTTGTTCGCTGTTCAACTCAAGTTTCGAACTCACTTTACAGATACACTGGTGTTGATACGCTCGATGAGCCTGTCACAACGACTATCGTAAGAGAATTTTCGTTACCAGCATTCAAATTCACTAATGGCGCCTGAAGCTTCGAGATTTGCATTCAATATACATAAAAGTCGTGCAAGTTCTATATCCTCGAAGAACTGGTGCTGGTAGAGAGGTACTCAAGTACGCTCACTCTATGCTTCCAATCTGCTCCTCGAATGATACTAAGCTGTTCAAAGGGACTGGGATCTATGGGGTCCTCTTATATTGTGTTTAATGCTCGGCATAATGTTGAGTGTGAACGTAAGGAATTTCATTCCCGTAAGAACGAAGAAAACAACTTTACTCTCTCTAGGCTCCTAAAGATCAAGCGCTGGGCGTCTTCACGGGCGTCGTCGTTATTATTTCTATGGGATCTCTCATTGTGACTGTGCAAGCAAAGGTACGCAGTTAAGCACGTCACAAAGCTGCTATCTTTCTAATTTATATGCGAAGCTTCTCGGTGGACGAGTATCTTTCTTCCAAGCTCTCTGTGTCCTGGGTTATTGTGTTGCGCCTCTGGACGTAGCCGCTCTCATCTCATGCTTCGTACACACAATATGGATCCGAGCTCCTATAGCTCTGGCTGCTTGGGCATGGTGCATATGGGGTCAGTTTCCTTCCTCATCTACCTTAGTTTTCACTCAGCTCTGCCCTCGATAGCATCGGTGAATTTCTTGGACGGCACAAAAATAGAAGCACAACGGATACTCCTTGCCGTATACCCATTACTGTGAGTTGCTGCGGAGTCCTTTTGTCTGGGTGACACTCAATCTTCTCTCACTTAGGTTGTTCTACTTCATACTTGCATGGATGATTTTAATTCAATGACGGGGCTACATCACTTGGATGTCCTCCCTGAGCTTCTACTAACCTACCTTAGTTGTGTTCGACACCGTACTCCTCATCTGACTTGTCACGCTCTGTAGTATGCATGCTCTCCGTAATGTAAAATTGCACCTACTTTATGGTGTTACTGGGATACCTTTTGGTCTGAAAGTGTGATTCTATCATGAGCTGGCACGCGCTTCGCCGAAACGCGTCTAACGCGCCTCATCTTCGACGAGTACATCGTTGTCAATGCAGCCAGAGAGCTAAAAACCCTCACCATGCCCCGTTTCTACCCTAGGAGGTCGCTGTATATCTTCCTTCTCGTTGCAACCGTTTTTATCGCCTTTAGGTTCCGGGACTATTCAGTTGTGCAACTCGAGCTCGAGAACCACCACCACCACCACGAGCAGAATCCGCCGGATGACGTCCTCGACCAGTTCACTACGACTTCGCAAGCCAAACTTCTCGACGAGTGGAGAGACAACTCATATGTCGAGGGCCAATACGCGAAACGTATCATCGCCGTCGGCGACATTCATTCTGACTACGGGAACGCCTTGAAGGTGCTGCACATGGCGGGCGTCGTTGACGTTCAAGGGAATTGGACAGGAAACGTCGACATGTTCGTGCAGACGGGGGACATCATTGATAGGTCTGTTTTATCTTATTGCGAGGCGTATTCCACCGTTCATCTGAGTTCGCGTCAGGATAGAGGTTTAGACACGATGAAGCTGTTCGTCTGGATGGAGAAGCTTCGACAGCAGGCTCTGTCCGTCGGTGGAGAGGTCGTTTCTCACCTCGGAAATCATGAATGGATGAATCTCTTGGGTACGGTGTTGTATTTCACATCTACTTTGCATGGACGACAAATAATATCTTGTTCTTAGCCGACTGGAGGTACGTCTACCCAGACGAAATCAAGACCTTCGGCTCTGTTGCAGCACGTCAAAAGATGCTCCAAACCGGACGCATAGGCAAAGCATGGGCTGCGAACTACTCCGTCACCTCCCGAGTCCCCTTCCATCCTTCCATAGGGCCCACGAACCTCGATTTCGACCCCTCTGCATTCACTTCAAACCCATTAGCGCACGCAGCTCTGTCCTTCGTACATGGAGGACTTGCACCTTCTTACCCACACCTTACGCCGTACCCATCTCGAATTAATGATATCGGGAGGGAGCTCTTGAAGAAGTTGCAGGAACGAGAAATGCCTCCGCCGCATCCTCCTGCGCCGTATGGTGGTTTGCCCAAGGACGCAACGGGGGAAGAGCAGAGATTGTATGGACAGGACGGCCCTCTGTGGTACCGCGGTTGGGCTCAGGATCCTGATCAACAGGCCTGCGGAGCCATAGATGAGGTACTGAAGAAGACAGGCGTTCGGAGACTCATCATGGGACATACGCCCAACTTCCAGGTAAATTAGAAATAAACCCTTCTCAGTCGTCGTTCTCAAACCTTTTGCGCAGAAAATCATATCGCGATGCAACGGAAAGATAATTATCATCGACACAGGTCTGTGGAGTTTCACGCCTTGGCACCATGTTCCTTTGTACTGACTTGACATCAGGGATATCGCACGCATACGGAGGAGCATTGTCGGCATTGTCAATCAAATATACCTTGACTCCTCATCCCTCAGAGGTGGACAAATGGACTGAACGAGAGCTAATCGTGGCTTTATACCCAGATCGACAAGAGGTCGTTCTCGCGCATCAAAGAGAAGTAGAGGGGAAGTTCTGAACTGTGTGCTGCTATTAGAGCTATGTTATGATATTCCATGTATAATGCAAGGTGGACTCTGCTGTAGATGTAGTTCGTTGCTGTCGTGATAATTCATGAGTTCGTCATGACGTTCTGTTCTGGAAGCTTTCTCCGAAGTCCCAGCTATAGCATTCCTATAAGCACAGTAAGAAGACTTCATTTCGGCGGCGTCATTTCAAATAACCTGCGCACCACACAATCCTCTTCGACTTCAGCAACCGGGACGTCACGGCCATTATCAACCGCAGGAGGCCAAGGGCTTGACAGAATCCTGTCGATGACTGTCTTAATCGTGTGCGTACGGATGTCCACGGCCCAAGATGCATTCGAAACCGTGTCGTATACGATACTTTTGCCCAGATGGCACCTATTTTCCACCCATTATTGCCTCATCTATGTCAGATGTCAAAAAATGACGCACTTGCTCTCCATGGCGTAACCACCAGCTGCACAAGCAGAAAGGTAACCATTACATGTGCCCATTGCAATTGGGTCAGCGGTATGGTAAACGTGTGTGATATGATGTGTAGACGGCTGAATGGATGGTCAAGGTCGCGTTTAAACATCTTTTTGAATCATCACTCACCGGCTGGGGCAGATGCAGTCTACCGGATGCCATTCGCTCTCCAGGACTCTCAAATGCAACGACTGGTGCGCCGAACGTAACTCCCAAAAGAGATGCCAGGGCACCTCCTAAAGAATGACCAATAACCCAGATATTAGCTTCAGGGTACATAAAGGTCAAATTATTGTAGAGGTTCTGGTAGCGTAGTGAGCAAGTGTGCTACCTGGCATTTGACGTACTCACTGTCCCTATAGGGTAGAAAAGACTCTCCTCCACCAAAGCTTCTTGCACGCAATTTAAATCGCATTTCCAACCTCGACGATGGCAGTCGCACACCGGTGTCCAGGTCCAAGACACCTTGGCACAGCAGCAGCTAAACAGTAAATTATCGTTAAGTTTGTCTTTCTTCGCAGTTGGTCCACTCGCACCCCAGCCGGGGAACGAAGCTGTAGTGCCTTTGATAGATAGAACCACTGTCGAGTTGTCTGAGGTTGCAAAGACGTAGCTAATCAATTGTTTGAGCTAAAGCTGCGAATATACGATTCGGCAAACGTATGCGCACCCGCGAAACCCGTCAGCGTCCGGTTCCCAACCGAAAGGCTCGTGCTGCGAAGACCGTTATTAGAAACGCAGACATACACATGCGGAACTGAACGCACAGTGGGCCAACCATCCCCAAGGTCATACCAGTCAGGATCCGCCGGCTCGACATACGCGTTATACGTCATCTCTGCCAGCATGAGGAGTGTTTCTCGGTCCTCTACGTTCGGACCGTCCACTTCATCTTCGTCCCAAGGAAATTGCATGCTTTGTCCTTCGTGTATAGAGCGCCATCGCGCGTTGACAAATGAGTCTCTCGATCGCGGCTTGTGGGTCATGACTCTCGACGTGCGTAATTTCGGTGACAAGCTTGAGATACTTGGGGCGGGACTTGGCGCATCTGAGAATAGGACGCGAGCACCAGAGTGAGAGTGAAGGTGTCTGAGTTCGAACGTCAACTCCTTGTCGGGCTGTTTATCGCGTTTTTGGGATTCTAAATTCCATATTAATGATGAGCCAAAGGCGAGCCATTGGAAGAGATACGCTATGAGCGTCGAGGGTAACATGGAGGTCAAAGCGAAGTCTTTGAACTGCGTGCCCAACCATGCTAAATGCGGCCGGAAGGCGATAGCGTCGATATTCAGCACGGCCAAACAAACGATCGCAGGCGGATCAAGTCACGGTTTCGCGTTGCTTCCGACAACACTCGTCGCGAACTTTCAAGAGCCAGAACTCAAGTAATCATTCTCCTAGATCTCGAGGCTTTGTATCATCGGAAAATATGCCGCTTCGTATCGGTTACGGTACGATTTCAATACCAATTCACTTGTACGGCGTGGTTCACGATCTTGGTAGTCCGAGAACATTTCTCGTCGCCTCTGCTTCAGTTTGCTGAGGTAGACGGAGGGAAAACGTTCGAATTGGTCGAATGCCCGAGTCTGTCTTTCCGTACTCCTCACCAATTTTCATACTATTTACCTCATATATCCGTGTCTAACCAGGTGGCACCGGACAACTCATCGGTCGTCTCGAAAAGGACGAGATCGACGTTGCGATGTACGGACTCTGACGAGTTTGTTTGAGTGTCCATCCTCATATGCGACAGAGCATTGACGGATCCACTAATCGCGGGGATCGTCAAGGGATCTACAGCCTACAAGCTCGTAGGGTCCTACGTCACGAGTCCATTGAATTGGTGAGCGTCTAAATCGTCGGAAATGAATCATCACAAGATTAACTGTGATTTGGGCGACAAAAGGGCAGTGATAACGGGAAAGTCGTCAAAATACAACAACATAGATGACTTGAAAGGAACAACCATTGGTATATCTAGACCGGGAAGGTATGGCGACTCTGGACGCGAACGACGAATGTAATTTGTTAACGCGTTTACCTTCAACAGTGGCAGCCAGACAATGGCTCTCGTGATGGCTCTGCAACAGAATTGGGAGCCTAAAGACGTTGACTTTAAAGGTACAGGACTTCAGGCACGACTTGGGCCATCGTGGATGCTTATATCTCCGTATTGCAAGTGAACAATGATATTCGTGGACTCGTGGACTCAGTAAATGACGGATCGACGAGCGCTTTCATGTGGGAGTGGTTCACGACCAAGCCGTACCAGGATGCTGGTGAAGTTCGCTTTGTGAGTGATTCGTCTCTATTCCGAAATACGATGAACAAAGTACGACTTGTTGCTTAGATTGGTTCAGTCCCAACGCCATGGGCTTCCTGGATGATAGCTGCGCACCCTGAGCGTGCTTCGGCTGATGCTCTGAAAGCGTTCCTCTCCGGACTTTCCACTTATGTTCGAGATTTCGACAGCCCAGACAAAAGGAAAGAAGCAGACGTCGAGTTCATACACAAAGCGTTCGGTTATCCGAAGGATGATATAATCGCATGTATCCAGGTTTCTTTCATCGAGCATTTTCTGACTTCAATATCTCCTTGAAGGCGTGGTTGAAGACGGTCTCCTACACCGATGACTGTGCAAAGGTCGCCGCAAGTGTAGTCACCACGACGATGAAGTACGCAGATGACTCTACCTCCATCAACTTTGTCTGACGTGTTATCCTTCAGAACTCTCAAAGAAGCTGGCGTCATTCCGGACACAAAAGAGCTCGGTGTTCTCGTCAATGAGGAGGTTGCCAAGATTCACTAGATCGGGAGTCATCAATAAATGAAAGAGGATGTACATTACTGATAATGAATGGCGACCAACGTTCCCTCTCATTTTCGAATCGTCGTGGATTTAGGATTTCGATTTCTTTCAAAGTGCCAACTCGAGTACACCATTCACTCTGTACGCAAATTCATTTCGCAAGTCAACATAGTATATTCAGGAAGCAAGTCAATGCAACGTTAACATGAAACAATAACTCCACAACAAACGTGCTGGCAAGCACGCATACCAACAACGCAATCAAAAAGGAAGATAATTCAAAACATAAAAAAAAACAAGTGGCATGATACGAAACAGCAACTTCGAGGTGCGGTCATGATTGCTCTCTCCCGATTTCATCGGGGAAGGGAACCACGAGATAAAAGGAAAGAAAATTTTGGAAGGGGATAGAACGGAATATGTACATCGCAAGAAGGGTGTGATGGGGCGTAAACGCAAGAAAAAGTAGGTGTTTGAAGGTGTGTTGAATGGCTTGAAGAGTATGTGGTACACATGATTTTTGTTCTTTGGAACTTGGGGTGAGGGAGAAAACCGGTAATTATAGTGGAGACAACCGCAGACGAAGATTCCAGTCCAAGTACCGGCGGTGGGTTGGGTTTAGGGAGAAGAAACTATACAAGAACGATTTGGTTCGTTCCATCCTTTGATCCGGGTGTGCTGCTCCATTGTTTTTGGTTTTTGTTCTTGTTGGAACAGCACGGAAAGCATTTATCGCGAAGAGACTGAGCAGACGAGAGGAGGTACTTGAAAAGAATCCGATAAATATAGAACGAGAGGCGAAAGCGCAGTAAAGCGACGGGGACTTGAAATGAGAGGCGATTTTGGTTTGGTGAGCCGCAAAGGAGAGTGTCCGTGTTAATGAAGTGAGTGGATAGAACGAGAGTGAGGTCTGACGCGATAAGAACTGATGGGTGGACTTGAAGGAGTTTCGAAGCGGGTTGCCGTTCTACGACATTTGGAAGGCACTGCCGAGTCCCGATCCCTGTCCTGTCGTCTCTTCCTCGACGGGAGGAATGAGGTTACTGAACGAGATACGACGGGACATTTGCGAGGGGAAGTTGGTCGTCTTCACCCTTCGCAAAGTCCTGTTGTTAGGGGCTGGAGTCATAAGGCTCTCCAAGAACACAGGCGCAGCGGGGGACATCAAGGTCGCAGGGGGAGAGGGCTCGGGCTGAGGGTGAGGAAGCTCGGCGCCGAATAGCACGGAAGCCTTGGGCATCTTGGCCCTGGAAGACTTCTTGGAGCGAACGGTACTCGTAGGCGTCGCCGTTGAGGTGGACTTCAATGTGGCCGATGAAGCAGCCTTCGGCAAGGTCGCGCGGGAGCCCGAACGAGTCCTCCTGCCCTTGTCGATGGTGGGAGAGGCTTCCACCGATGTCTTCAGCTTTTTGACTTTCTTGTGCCTATGCTTCTCTTCCTCGTCACTAGATGGGTAGATGTCGAGTTCCTGGTGAATGTGAGGCGAATTCTCCTTTTGATCGTCGACGCTCATCCTGCTTGAGTCATGGGACTTCGTCGAGCGGGTCGAGCGAGTAGAAAGGGTACCAAAAGAGGGTGCACGCTTGAGGGAGTGGCCCAAGCCATTGAAGCTCGGCGAGCTGAACGACTCAGATCGCTTCACTTTCGGGACCGTCAATCTGCTCGCATCGGTGCTCGTGTACGCCGCAGCCACCTCCGATGGGATGGTAGGCAGGCATGCGATGGTCGTCGTCGATCGGCGAAGACGAGGACCCCGCTGAAGTGGCGGACGCGAAAGTGGAAATCGCGGCCCATCTTCAATGGGAGTGCGGGGCCCATCTTCGCCGTTCAACACTCCGTAAGGTTTAAGCGGCGATGGAGATCGAGGTGACAAATCCTCATACGGATTCAACTTGGGACTAACAATTCGGTCCACACGCTGAAGTCGAGTAGATAGTCTGTGATTGTAAGGTAGAGTCAACGAGAGAATAATACAACGGAAACAAGAGAATAACGTACCGATCGATGCTACGCTCATGCATCAACGAGTTTCCCTTGAGAAAATCCATCGAAGACTGGCGGTAAAGTGGCTTCTTGGGTACGTTCGTCGTCGTTGGCTGAAGCACGTCAGGAGACAGCTCAGACGAGCGTCTGCCGTCTCCATGTCCATTGTCGTTGTAGCTGCGAGCTAAATTAAGGAGCTTTATGCGAGTAGAACGGACGGAATGAGGCCATTCGATAGGGTCTTTAGCATTGATGACGCTGCGCGCAATCTTGTCGAGAACATTGGCAGGTGGGATCGACCCGTTATACGGGCTGAGAAGATGAGAGGGGAGGGCATCAAGTGTCTGAATGATATATCAGAAAATAAGCGTAAATTTGTAGAAAATCAAACTTGCCTTCCCAAGCAACGAAACCTGCTCTGCCGTCCATTCCCATTCCATGTCATCGTCTCCTCCATCGCAAGTTGAGCTATTCCAGCTGTCTGTGCTCCTGCGAGGGCCTGAAGTCTCTAGCTTAAAGAGTGAAGGCGTAGACATGCTGCTACTGCTGCGTGGAGTCTGTGGGGTTGTCGCAGATGCGGGGCCCCGTCTTGGCAGCGGAGGATGCGGCAGGACGAGGGTGAGAGAGGACAAAGGCGCATTTCGTCTGGATGTCATTATCGGTGTGTTCGAGTATATTCTGGTGGGAAGGCTTGGGGGTGGATAGGGCTGAGATTCGTAAATTGTCCAGAGAGAAGAGAAACGAGAAACGAACGAGCGATTCAGATAGTTTGGGGGGGAGGGGGGAACGTCTGCGAGGCGAAACGGACGCTCGACGACGCGGACGATGGTGGGGGGATGGTGATGGGAGGAGAGAAAGCCGTGAATGATGTGAAGGGCCAAAACTGCCCCCTCTACTGTCACCGCGACGCGTACTGACCGGCCCTAAACAGATCCTGCCTCGTGGCTCGACCTTGTGGTAACGCCACGCGTCTCTTGCCAAACAAACTCAAAGAGAGCAAATTGGCTGTATTTGTTTTCTAAGATTTTATTCTCGACGCGTAGAACGAACCAAGTTCTTTCGCAAACGTACATGCAAACTAGCGGCAGTCGCTTCAGCACGACGATCGAGGGTAACGATCGCTTAACGGATGATCGACCGCAACTTTGTCGATTTGCGGGGTAAAGCCAATCGACGAAGACAGTTAGCCGCACCATTTGCATCCGCCGACTCGCAATACAGTACGTCGGTCTTTATCTCCGTCTGGAGCACCTTCTTCCCAAGCTCTGAAGATGGGGCGAGTGATAGGCCATCGCTGTAACAATTGATGCTTCATTTCCACCTCAATGGCCTTGTGGTAATAGTTCCCTCGGGCTTCCGAATGAATGGAGCTTCAAGGTGTGGTGAATTGAAATCTGCAGCAAATACGAAATGGTGAAATGGGGGGAAGAACCTAGCAATAGCTGAACTGGATATAGAGCCTTCAATCAAACTTGCTTCGCCGCCTGTACGATGTCGACTTGACTGTCCGAAGGTTCGGGGTTGAAGGTTTCTGGGGCAAAACGCGGGCGCCGCTTGCTCTCTCAAAAAACTCAGCAAATTGACTAGCAAGTGCGGCTTTTTGACGTGCTTCTCCTATTGACGAAGCATCGGTGATATTTAATGACTGAACCTCTTGAAACAGACACCATGAAAATCGAGCTCTCATACGATTAAATCGATAGACTCACCAAGACCTTCACTTGTCTGGGCTCGACCTGCGCCAGATGATTGACCTGGAGTGATGAAAGATTCCTCCCCTCCTTCCTGGCGCCCGACATCCGTGCCTCCGGCGATAGCTGATGTGTCGAAGGGATAATCAAGTGCGCCTGAATCAAAAGAAGATGTCAAGTCTCTGTCAAGTTCTGCCCAGCGGGGAAGAGAGGGAAGAGGAAGGGCGTCGGGAAGAACCCGTACACCGTCAGTATCATCCTTCGCATCTGCAAACATGAAATCCCATTAAAGTGTATACTGAGGTTGACCGACGACTTGACGATGTCCCAACGAGTCGCCGTTATTGGAAAGTACCACGACCTCATACCGCCGTAGGATCACTGTCTCAGTCTGTCTGTAATAATTGCAGAGTCTGACAGCTCGAAAGTACGAGTACTAAACGATGTTGGTCGATAAGAGTTCCCGTCGGAGAAAGGGACGCTACAGGCTCTCATGTGAGTTCGACGATTAAATAACGACGACCTTGCCTTGTCTGAGCCCAGGCGGCTCGCTCGACCGCGAGTGATTGCGATCGAAAAATCATCGCTTCGCTCTGGCTCTCGACGTCCATGCCTCCGGCGATAGTTGATATGTCGACGGAATAATCAAGTGCGCCTAAATCAGCGACTGAGGTGAACGGACTGCGTGATGAGGGTCCATGAGATACTCAGCGTGTTTGGAAGTTGGATCGTTCCTTGACTTCGTACCGGCCGCCATCGGTGCAACGACTGTAATTATTGCAGAACCCGAAGACTCGAGGGACGATGGGCAGTGAGAGCACCCAACCGCGATTGGACTGAAATTGGATCGTTGATGTCGAAGTAGAACCCTCTACATGCCGTCTTCCCAACATCAATTACGAAGGGACAGGTATAGGGGTTCTTCCAAATTTCTGCACCTTCTCACCACGATATTCATGCTGAAATACATGCATCATTTATACAGCGACCATAAATACCGTGCGCTCACCACGTACCTGAATTTATCGAGGGAAACACCGCTCGAGCCGTTCTTTAAGTGGTGGGGTCGTTCTCCTCTTATTCATTCCATAGGCCATGTTGACCGGTTGTTTCGCGCGAGCAGCGCTGGCACCAGCACATCGGGATCGATCTGCATGAAATTTAGACGTAGAGTTGGATGTGATATCGAACATTGGAAAAAGACCAAGTCTCTATACCTTCCTGCGACTGCATGAAATGAACTGAGCCAGAAATAGCGAAGAACACCTTTGACGGTGCAAAAGGATATCCTGGAAGGAACGTTCTAACAAACAGAGGGGTAATCAACATCGAGGGGAGGAGTTCAAAAACTCTATGCTTTGTTGAGTGGCGACATATTCAACATATGTTGAGCTTTGCCCGTTGAGCGAGAGTGAGGAGAAGGCGATCGAAATTATGTCGGACGCATCGATTTCCGGAGCCCATAGGTTTTTCCTTCGCAACAGATTTGAGACGTCAAATACGCGAAGTCATTCTCATACGTCTTTCAGCTGTCCCTCAAAATCTTCCAAACGACAATGCATAGAAGATCGTGGGCTCGTGTCGTTGGGCAATCCACCGTTGTGAACAGTTTAGAGAGGGACCGTCGTGTTGCAGATGTAAGACGAAGATAAAATACAGAGCTAATTTTCAGAGGGAAAATGGTCTGTTTGGCAAAGCAAAATGAACACGAAGTCTTCAATTGAGAGATAGTTGCGCACCTCAAAGTCTATGCCTGCAACGCCTCCGCCCTCAGTTGGCGACTCTCAGCAATAGCTGCCCTCTTCTCCGCAACGAGCTCTGCCGCTCTGATGTCCCATTTGTGCGCCCAGTATCCTATGTACCCAAATGCTGCCATCGAGAACGCATGGCCGCCTATATCTGCTCTTTGCTTCAACAACACGACCAGTGGGGGTTGAGGAAAGGAAACTAACTTTCGAACAGGTTGCGCTTCTGAATGCCTAATTGACCGATTCTAGCAGCAAGGCCAACTGCTGAGAAGCCTAGTATGCTCGAAAGCAACGCCATTGCTGTCGCTGCTGGTTGTGGCGATTTATGAATGGGTTTCTTGCAATAAACGCAAAACAGGACCAGTTTCCGCCAACCGTGGCACGCACCGCCACACTGCTTTCTGTGAACTGCTTCATCCGCGAGGCATGCAACTCTGACTCCTACCACCACATTCCCTGCTTGTTCTTGCTTACCCATTCCTGCTTCGATCGAGATGGCACCATCTACTAATGAGATTCCTTTCGAGGAGACACTCACGGAGCAGCAGCGTGCAAATATGATTCAAGGGAAGCAGCACAAAAGCTCTGCCGATCAGGCGTTCAAAGAGGGCAAATACAAGAATGGTGTGTACAGTTCTGCGCTTTCTTCTCTCAGACGATTGGTGGACTCAAACGAATCATTTAGCTTTATCGTCTTATCACTTTGTATGGCCACTCTTTCGATAGTAATTGCCGCTCAGATACTCACTTACTCCCATTGACTTTGTCTTCAAGGCCTTGACGTATTTGAAAGGACTCAACCGGTTAGTCCCCTAAATTGAGAATGCTTTCTTTCTCTCATCTCCATCTAGGAACTCACCTGCCACAGCCAACACAACAGAAGGGCAAGAGAAACCCAAGAACGAGGTGAGTAGACATGCTTGACGATTTACAGTGGAAATTTCAATTGATATCCCTACCTTCCAGGTTGAAGTCGAAATTGCGAAGATCTACTCCAATCAATCAGCCTGCCACTTCAAGCTTGCGAATTGGAAGAGGGTGGTGGAGTGTGCCGATGACGTGGGTCTCGATTTGTGTGCTCTTTCGACTTTATGACTGAATTTGAACGCTCTGAAAGGCTATACGGTTGGACAAAGATAACACCAAAGCCAAGTTCCGGAAGGCAATTGCGAACGCGGAAATGGGTTACACAGAGAACGCCATTAGTCAGTTGGAAACATTGCTTAAGGAAGATCCCGCAAGTGAGTATCCATGTCGTTTATCCTCCATCCGATCATCTCATATATTTACGACTCGCAGGCTCTCCATCGATCAATACTGAGCTCGCTAAAATCCGTGTTAAAGACAAGGAGCGTCAGAAGGCAGCAGATAAGAAATTAAAAGGTAATAGTTTTTTTGCGCATCCAACCACTCACAACTGACTCCTACCCAAGGTTTCTTATCGAAGGACAAACCTCTTTTCCCTGATGAGGATAAGCCCAAGGAGTCTAAGCCCAGTGAAAAGAAGGAGGCAGTCAAGGAGACTTCATATCGACCAGCCTCGCCAGCGCCCGAGGCTACCATCGAAGAGGTCAAGGATTGATCGGGTTTCCGTCACATTTGGGTTTTCTGTACACATTATACCTCGCAATCTCACAAGCTTTCGCATGTATATAGCATTTGGCAAAAAGTTGAATAGTAATGAAAAGTCATGTAGCATACCAGATAAATGCAGCCAAACTCCGAGTCGGTGGACGCGGCGCGCACACAACTTGAACGCGTCCTGCCACGGCCACTTCGCCCGCGTCCCCCTTCACTCTCCCTCTTTGCGCTTAACAACTCGAATGATACCTTTATAGCACTTCGCACACGTTGGAACGAATGGAATCTGACGAGCGATGGCAAGCAGCAGCACCGTTGTTAACAACTCCCCGACACGCGCCTTGACGCGCTTGACGCGTCGCGTTCTGCAAGCCTACCATTCTCATGTTTGGCGATTGTTGGATTACCTGAAGGACCTTCACGACTCCGGACGATGCAGTGGGACGATGAAGACGTCGGAGATCGAACCCATCCTTTTGAAGAAAGGCGATAGCCCTGAGTATCAGAGTCTTTTGAAGGGTTCGTTTGTCGCAGTCGAGGAGGCGTTGCAGAACAGAGCAGGTCGTGCAATCAGTTTCGCAGCTGCTTCGATATCAATGACAGAGGTACGAAGCCAATTTAGAATGCTTTCTAGCTTGATTCGCTGACTCTTTTCTCAGGTGATTGACATCGCACAAGTCAGACTTTTTGCTCGCGCAAAGAATAAGCCATCCAATGTCATAACCTCCGGATATCGCTCGGTATGGCCTTCTTTTCATTGGAAAATGCTGACATTAACCATGGATATTGAAGGCCGACTTTCGAGCAGAGAGATTCAAACGGAGCGGTCAAAGATCTGGTATTACGAATTATTTCGTGAACACAGTCATCACGGCGTTGCAAGCACCTGAATGGAAACTGCTACTAAAAAGGTGCGTCCCTTTATTATTTTAGCTATGCAACGTCTCCTCATTTTCCTCCAGAGCTGGAGAGGGTGTCATGTTGCACCTACTAAGCGAAACGGCAATATACGTTCCGTTACCGAATGACTGCCTGTGTCAGGTAGCGGGGACGCCATTGATCCATATACCAACCGCTGGTTTGAACTTGGGAGTGGACCATGTTGATTCACCGAGACGAATTGAAGGAAATGTTCCGATTGCAAACAAGCGGCCCCCGACAAACGATCTTCCCGAAAGGCCTTTGAAGCGAAGAAAGACAGAAGAGGGATTCGCGAGCGCCGATGCTCCCAAGACGGCGCCAATTACGGTCACCACCAACCCCTCTCAACCTCCTCAAAGGTAAGCCCATAGGGCATTATGGCAATCTACATTGTTAATCGAGGCGCAAACTTTTGTTGAAGAACTGCGGCGGATGTTCTTTTTGCACGTGCCGGCATGTTCTATACGAGGCCCGTAAAGCAGTCAAACACCAGGAATGTTTTCGTTGGGCTTCCTTCAAACCGTAAACGCCGTTGTTTCACGTAGTTTGAAAACCTACTGACGAAAAGCTAGATGTCCTTAATCGAATGATGAGTCCGGCATGGCGTGAAGGGAAGAAGTTATCATCCGAACTTCGTCCATCATCCGGATCGAAAGAAGACGACTGCATCGCTCGCCACCTCTTGAAGTACATTTTCCCGTTACAATACAAACTAGAAAGTGTGTTCCACTGCCAATCAGGATATCGTGAACACTTCGAAAGACGTCGCTTTGCGGACAGAGAGGCGGAAATCACAGTATGTTTTCGTGTTCTTGGTTCCACCATTTACGTCTCATTAAGAGCTACAGGCGAAAGGTGCTTGTAATACACCAGCTCGTCTGAAACAAACACTCTTTCTGGCAAGTAAGTTATTCAGAAATCATGTAAGATGCGGATACAAGCCACTGCTGGACAAAACGTGTCCTTCAAAGGTATGATGTTCGTTATCATTCGCGAAATCGAGTCTCATCAGACATAGGTTGAATCCACCCCAAACGTTCCTCTGGATTCAAGTATCATCCTAGTATGTTTCTCGCATAGTTACGATTCGACCTTTCATCGAATGGTCTTGCAGGAAATGATATCTGAACAATCAATCGACATCGGAGCTCAGCTAGCAACTCAAGCCCCGATTCAGAGCAATATGGATAGTGTGGGCAGCATTTCTGCGCATGGTCTATCACTGGCAAATGCGCATGCCAAATTCAAGCCGAAATTCGCGGACTTCACTTGCAGTCATACCGAGGTTCGTTGAATTCGACCTCTAGTTTTTTCCCGATCACCTCTTCAAATCGAAATTCCAGGTTCTTCTATTCGCAAGACTCATTACGAAGGAAGTCATTCCGCATGCGTTTTGGGGCAGTGACCACAACTTCAATATTATCATGAAAAGTTCGTTGAACAGAAACAAGACATCTGACGTGAATAGAATGCTTATTAAATTAGATGTCAGACTTCTTATCTCCAACCGACGTTTCGAGGCGCTTTCTCTCCATAAGGTTCTGCAAGGTTTCAGGACAGATGACTGCACTTGGTTGCTACCGGCTGGTGCTTCGACGACCCGTTCTTCTTCGCCCTCAGAGCCACTCAAAAGGCGGGAGCTCCTCCAAGAGTTCGTTTTCTGGTATTTCGAGTGGTTCCTCATTCCTCTTTTGAAGGTCGGTCGTTGATCCCCTATGACATTTGACTTTTGGCACGGTCACTTCTCCAGACGACATTCTACGTAACAGACTCGTCGGCCTTTCGCAACAAAATATTATACTTCCGTCAAGACGATTGGGACGTTCTTTGCAAACCGCTTGTTGACCGTCTTGCAAATACGCAGTTTGAACGCATCACACAGGTATGAGTCCGCCCCTCTATTCTAGATGATCTGTTCACATTGGCTTCGCCTAGCATGAAGCAGAGGAGTTGCTACGTGAACGAAAGTTAGGATTTTCATTTGTTCGTCTGTTACCCAAGGACACGGGGGTGAGGCCAATCGTGAATCTACGTCGGAAGAAGACGCAGGTGAGCATTGGTGAGCGGGTGCCATTTCTATAAGTTTCTAACTGCGTAATAGATTGGAAGCGTGTTTGAGCAAACACAATCAATCAATCAAATTCTACAAGCTGCTTTTAAGATTCTAACATACGAAAAGGTAAGCAAAATGAGATTCACGTGGTGTTGCTCAATGCAATGCTCAAAAACAATCTCGTCCTGAATAGGAGTCTCAAGGTGAACGCTTAGGGGCGTCCGTGTTTGGCCCAGACGAAACATACCTGAGACTGAAGCAGTTTAAACGAAGAGTCTCGAGTCCTACTGGAAAGCTGTACGTGCTTAGCATCGAATCTCAAGGCATGCATGTCTCAATCATTACAGCCCGAAGCTATATTTTGTGAAGGTCGATGTCCAAGCTTGTTTCGACACCATAGAACAAGACAAGCTTCTGGAGATTCTGAAGGATATCATTTCGAGGGTTAGGCATGCGCAACTTCTGAGTCCTGTCACCCTCTCACCATGAAACTTAGGATACATACATGATCCAACGTTACGGAGTTATCATGCCGTCCAAAGGCAAGATAACACGAGAATATGAAAGAAAGGCTCTGCCAGATGGTATGTCCACTCCATTCTAAAGTTCTGATTTGCACAATCGATGAATTATCATAGACGAACACCCACATTTTATGACTGTCGCTTCGAGGCTCGCTTCGCTTATGCGGCACTCAATATTCGTAGATCAAGTGGGTGTGAATTGTCCTATGGATCAGTTACTTCTCATTGTCATTACTTAGGTCGTATATCCCTTCGCGTATCGAGAGGATATTATTGAGCTTCTTGAGGAGCACATAAGGACGAATATAGTGAAAGTAGGCCTCACGTCTCTCGTTCTCTCGATGTCGCACTGCTCACGAACTTCAGATAAATAATGATTATTACCGCCAATCAGTTGGAATTCCACAGGGCTCCATCTTGTCGTCGATACTGTGCTCTTTCTTCTATGGCGACCTTGAAAGATCTTCCCTGAAATTTACTGTGGACAACCCCAATAGTGCCTTGTTGCGATTGATTGACGATTACCTGTATGTCACGACGAACCTCGAGGATGCACAGCGATTCCTCTCGATAATGAAGAAAGGTCAGCTACTCAATTGTTCGACGATAAAATTTCGAGCTCATGCCATCGTACTGATTGTAGGCCATCCGGAATATGGTTGCTTCATCTCTCGCGATAAGACGTTAACAAACTTCGATACAGAGGATATAAATTCAAATCTATCGCACATCCGCCTGAGTGGTGTCCTTTCTCCAGGCTGTAAAGGTGAATCACATATAACAGCTTCAGTACTCTAATCTGAACGTCCTTTATCTCAGAATTCTCATGGTGCGGCCTCCTTATCAACACGGGAGATCTTTCAGTGAGCGTTGATTACTCAAGATTTCATGAAGACTGTGCGTTTCCAGTTCACTATTCTCGCTCGCTTCTGGTTCCTAATTTGTGTGTATCGCCCAGACCTGAAGGACTCCTTGACTGTTCAGAAGGTGAAACAACTGGGCTCCGCCTTCGTAGAAAAAATGCTTCAGTAAGCACTTCATGACTTTGATGTTTGATGCTTCACAGCTCAATCATTCCATCAGAATTGCCCGGCATCGGTCGCATATTATCTTCACGGACACAGGATTGAACACTCCTCACGTGGTCTATACCAATGTGCACCAGTCCTTCATTATCACGGCTATGAAGATGCACACATACCTGAAGTCCCATGGAATATCAATTCTCTCCCGTTGTCGATCACATAAAGCACGGCAAACGACCGACGGTGACGGTCAAAAATCTGGCGGCGCGTTTCTTTTGAGTGAGCGCAACTTTTTCTGTTGAACTTCTTATCGATGCTGAAAGCAAAGCCAGACGCAATCCAACAGTGCATTGATTACACATACGCTTCGATCGTTATCAAATCCAAGGGTTGGGTGGCTCGAGACGGTAATGCATTTGTCTCCTTGAGCAGGGACGACGTCAAGTGGTAAGTAAGAACATGCAGAATTTTACTTCCTACCTCATGTACTACAGGCTGGGATTCCATGCATTTTACAGCATACTATCGCTGAAGCGCACCACCTACACTCGTGCAGGCGTGCTCTCGAGACTGGAACAGGAGTTGAACCAAAGGAAGTACAAAGGATCGAAGTTCAAGCTCCTGCGACTCGCAGGCAAAAGTTTGAAACAGATGCTAGAGAATATCAAATTCTAAGATGTATTTGAATTTTGAACTCTTCGATTGGTTCGATGAGCTGACTATCCACAGCGTGTATTGTGTAGTATACTGGAATCCAACAGGAGGCCTTGACATATGGTAACAAGAACAGACAGATATAAAGCGTCTATGAGAGAATATGCAGGAGCAGAGTAGAGAGCGAGCTCGGGAACTGGATACATGGAGGAATCAAACCATTTAGTGAAGTTTCTTCTGTCTAATTGTGCCTTGGAGCTGATTCAGCTTCACCTCCCTCTCGCGGTCATCCACCGACTTGCGTTTCTTTATATCGTCGACCTGGGTGAGCTTCGTGCTCAGCATCTCTCTGGCCTTCTGAGAACGCTGACGGGAACTCTCCAGCAATTCCTCCTTTGCCCTCACATCAGCAGCCGCCTTCTCGTGCTTGGCCTTCGCGTTGAGGAAGCGTGAGTGTAACTTGTGCTCAGCCTTCACCGCCTTCGAATGCGCCTTCAAGGCCTTGGTCTCGTCGGAGGCAGCCGATTTCTGAGCCTTCTGCTGCTTCGACAGATCAGCAGACGCCGAGGACAGTAACTTCGACTGCGTTTTAGCTTCGGCGTTCAAGACCTTCATCTCCTTCTTGGCATCTTTGGCTAAACATCACACCTTAGCGACTAACAAACATACAGAGCAGATAAACGGACCTTCCGCTTTGGTGATTTTCGAAAGAGCCTTGGGGTCCATCTGGCTCTCTGCCGTTTCGGCACGCTACGATGGAATGTTAATTCGATTTTTTGAAACCAAAAAAGGGCCGTACCTTTGCCAGAGGCGATTTCGAAGCATTATCCGCGCCTGCAGCTGCTTCGCCGTTTGCGCCGACAGGGGTCGGAGTGTTAACTGGACCTTGAGCTTCGTTGTTTGTAGGGGTGACAGTCGCAACGGAATCTGACTTGTCGTGCGCTCCCGGTCGCGAATTAAGGCCGGAGAACATGGCTGCGTAATTGTCCTTCCCTGTAGCGCTCGCGTCCGTCGCTGCGCCATTCGGCTCTCGTTTCTCGTTGGCGGCGCCAGACCCACCACCATTATTGTTCGCTAGTGCGTTGCTCGGTGTTCCTGGGATACCTGACGTACGTGCGCTACGTTCAGTGAGGCCGCCATCGGCATCATAATACACACTGCCAATATCCGAAGCGGGGGATGCGACTGTGTGGGTCATCGTCAAGGTCGTTAAAGTCGATGGAGGGTGTGGTCAGAGTGCAAAGAAAGGGGAATGAACTCCTGAGGCGCGCGCTCGCATTTCAGAGCTCGAGTGGAGTTGTCACTCGACCCAGTCCGAGACACATTGTAAGTAAGTCCCGTCCGGAAGCCCGCAACGTTACGATCGCGACTAATACCATTACAGTTGGGTTTCGAAAAATCTGAGAAGAGATAGCGGTTCATCGAAGTGCAAGAGACGAAGGACTCATGAATTTTCATGAAATAAGACGAACTTTCTGGCTCTAACCAAATTCGCGTTGCAGATTTTGCGATCGGGCGTTCGAGGAGGATCGGGGATAAAAAATGCCGCATCAAATACTGGACATAATATTGAAGGTATCCTAGAACATACGCACTTGGAATAAAGACGACGGAGGAAAGAAAGTCGAATTGCAAGGCGGTAAGGAGTAAAAAAAAACTGAAATTTTGTGTGCTGACAATGGACATTCGGGTTAGGGTTAGGGCCCAAAACCGACAAAAAAGAAGAGCCCACCCAGCCCGAGGGCCGGAATGGGACAGGAAAATATTACGACAGTGCATGAGGCAAAAACCCCATACAAACCATGGACTCCCCCTGTGGACAAGGTCGCCGTGCTATGAGAGGATCCCATAACCCACATTCCCAGAACATGAAGGGGAAGGCGCCGTCAAGGTAAGTATGAGAGACTACAAAGCATTCGAGCTGGTATTTATACGGTCGAGTGCGCGCACGGGCCATTCGCGGTGTTTGGCTCACTTTGCACTTTCAAAATTCGACGATGGCATGGTACCAAAGCATCAGGCTCCTGAACCTGGAAGCTACAAAGTTCACCAACTCACCTGCCTGACAGACGATACTCAGACCGGTAGCACAATCAGCAACACCGAAGCGCTCAACGATGAACTACATGTACTTGAATACGGCATACTAAGTAATGGATTCAAGTCACACGTACACAGACAACGCAGAGGAAATCTAGATATCAAGCAAGCGGTCGTCCACGATAAGTCCTCAAAGGCTTCGACTCCATAGTCGCGAACCATTCAAAGTGACACCTCCCGGAGACTATCCTGGCGTTGGAATGCTATCTCCCCGATCTTATCTTCTGCGAAAGCCTTCGCATCTTCGATCTTGAACTTCGACAAGTCCTCCGATTCAACCGTCGATCTTTGTGTCCTCTCGGAAAAAGACGCCAGCGCCAACTCTCCTTTGTTCCCGGCATACAAATTCGATGCATTCTGTGAATCTTTCGCAGAATGTTAGAGAAAATACGAACTGGATCATGTACGCATGGGCTCACGAACCTTCCAAAATCATCGTATAATTCGGTAGCGATCCTGGGTCGTATCTCATTGGAATCTCCTCTCCAGGACAGAACTATTTGTCTATGAGTTTGATTTGAAATATCAATCTGAAGTGACAACGGGACACACCGCATTACAGGGCTGGCATTTACCTTGACAGCACCTTATGCCAGTGCTGACACAACCTGAGAAGAAACGACATTGGCTCGGCGTCGGTTCCTCACAGCAATTTGGACATGCTGCTTGGCCGATCGACGGTGTTGATGTCCCATTCGCAGCTCCCTGGCGATCAGAATCAAGAATGTCCTGCCTGAAGGACCCATTGCTTGTAGACGATGAAATGCCTTGCGTAAATAGACCACCATCAGCGCAAGAATATTCGACAATAAAAGCTATCGCACCGTTGTCTGAGGCCGACGACGAGATAGACGAGTCGGATTGGAAGCTCGGAAGGTAGTGCATGCCCAGCAATGCTCCTCCGAGTCCAACCATTGCTCCGCCCAATACTGTACGAGCCATCTGTTTAAATGTTCTCGGTGTCTTGTTGCGGTCGACTCGTTGAGCTAGTGTTTGATCTTGATGGTGTTGGTGAAGTGCGAGGAGAAAATCAACTCGCTTCGCTATGATAAACAAATCTTGTACCAATCGAGTCCAAGACAAGAGAGTATGGGACCGAGAACGTAATGTTGCGTTTGTGACTAGTCGGAGAGATCATGCATCTCGTATCCCGCGGCGAGTGCGAGACTCGAAATTGATATTCAATCGCAATGCCATAAATTTTCCCCAAGATAAAGTTCTTGCTGATAGGGTGTTTTAAACCGAGTTTCATTGTTTTCCTCGCCCTCCCGGTTTGGTCTGGTCCCATGTATAGAGAACTCTTCTTTGATGCAAAGTCAATTGGCGACAAGGTCGATGAGGTTCGTACAGTATGTCGAAAGACTCACACATTCTCGCTATGGGAACTTATGATCAGACGACAATCCGTAGAATATTGCATACACGTCGTCGGATAGTATTATCTTTGCCCTTGGAATGGCATTCCGTTGGTGGTGGTGGTGGTGGTAGTGGAGAAGCGTGCTTTTTATAACAAAGTTTGTGAATACAAGGTGTCGGTACTAATAATACACTGGCACCGTCCCGACCCGCCCAGCGCCCACAGACGCCTACAAGCGCACCCAGCACCATGGTGGGCAACCGAAGCAACCGAATGTGAATTTTGTCAATGTTACTTGTATGTAGTCCGACGAATAGTTATCCGATGCTTGCTCAGATAAGTATCTTGAAGGTTGGACATTTTCCATAATTTCGTCGCCCCAATCCGAAGTTAGGATGACCGATTGATAGATTGCCAGTGTTTCCTCGTTCTTTCTTCACGAACACCGTCACACCCGGTGAGGTTAAACAACAAAGCTGTGACAGTGCTGAGACTCTCATTCTCATGGGCTGAAGTCATGTAATAATGAATCTATGCGCATATAGCCGGCTCCTGTACAAATGGCGGAGACACAAATTGAGGGGGGATTGGGAATTGTACTTAAAACTGTGAGACGGCCTGACAGTGAATATAATAGAGTAAACGTCTCATGAGAAATTTGTTAATGAAGTGCTATACTTGCCTTTACCACGGTGTCGCCGTCTTCAATTTCCGAAGATGTCGATGTACTCAAAATCGATCTCCAAGAAACTATACCTGTTCACGGGCTGAAAGTGACAAAAATTCGATCGAGAGGTATCAATAATTCTGGGTGTTATAATTATGTGCGGGAGAACCCACCAGGTTCGTTGGTTCGCAAGAGGTGCGATGCGACGCAGTTCTAGAGCGAATGCAACCTACGCATGGGTAGCCACCGTGACACTTGAATTTCCACCATAATTTATATTAAAAAAAGAATAAGCACGAGATGTCGCCGTTCAGAGAAAATAATACAGCCTTACCTTACGGTGCATCCTCTTGCAAACTGCGCAGGGGTATGCATTCTTGACCTTGCCAGCGGTTTCCTGCGCAGCGGGGTTCCCGCCAGTGGATTGATGCTCGAGCATAATGGCAGAATTATTCGATCGACTGAAAAGTGGGAAAAGGATGGCTTCGATCTGAAGTGGGGTGGGGCAAGTTGCGCCTCTTATATAGGTGAAACCAAATAGCGCTGCGGAAATCTGCAGAATGTCAGACGACTCATTGGGACCCAGCCTGAGAGTGAAAATTGAAGAGATTGAAGCTGACCCCCTCAAACAGAACACGCATGCGTTGCGTGTATTTGATTGCAGGGCTTCCGTGTATGCGACGCAGAACGGAATCTTTCATTTAGGGTCTTCATGGTCCGATAGGCAGCTAAGAAACTCTATTGTAATAGTATTGGCGACAACAATGTACGAGCAGCATTGCTAACTGCAGCATAAGTGAAGTTCGAGCTCGATGGATTTATCGCAAACGCACCAATATTTTTAACATTAACAGCTCGCATCTGTTTACATTGCAAGTGATAGACCCGTCGCGATCCAGATCCCTTCGACGAGAGGGGAGCAGCGGTGTTATCCAGTACTAGGTTTCGTGGACGTCGACTCGGAGCACTAGGTTTCCAGCTTCGGATTATACCGTACAGGTGTATAGATGAACGACCGTGGCCAATCATGTACACACAGGCAACTCGAGGCAGAAGGTTATAAGTTAATATAACGACGTGCCAGCGGGTTGAGTATTCGTCGAATATAAGATCGACTCCCCGCCCCTGAGTGCCACAAGTGCGTCGCCTTCGTGGCGTGCGAACTCGGGCGCTTTAGTCAATTATCAATTCAATCGAGGATCTCAGTCCTTCTTCTTCGGCTTGCACATTCGCCATCTCGCCTTCTTCAGATCTCAGTGGTTTTTTGCTCGTTTTCCCTGTTCGCCCCTTGATACTATTGCTGCAAAAGCAGACTTGAAATGTCGTATTTCCTCTAGCAGACTGCAAGTTTAATAAAGCCAGTTCATTGTTGTCAACTAATCATCTAACCAAACTGCATCTTCAGGCTTCAGCATCGCAACCTGAAAAACAGGAGACCGCCCTGTTCTTGTTTTTCCCCGTGTAGCCTTCCCTGCGCACTGCTTTCTTGTGTCACAAGACGCGCAAGCTCCCACCCATCGCTTTTCCTGCTTTGTTTCTTTGGCAGCATTGTGATAAAATTTCTGAGTCCGAGCCAGTCTCTCTCATATGATCGTTACAGCCCCCAATTGAACCCACAACCCAACGTACCCTCATCGCTGGCGAAATCTCCGGGCTCTTCGTGGAATAAAGTGTGCTCTGATGGAGTGGCCTCTGTCGTTGAGTCTCTTTATCTCTGAATCGGAATATTCCGTCTCATACCGACAAGCAGCGAGGCGCCGTAAACCTCTCAAGGTGTCATTACTCGATCGATTCCAAAGGAACATCAAAAGTACTGGAGGACCGTTTTTTTGGGGGTCTCCACTACAGTCTTGAAAGATAGGCTATGTTCACTCCGAAGGTCCAAAGGGGTCAGAAAGAACGTAAGAGTCTTCCCGTCTTCATGCCGTACTATCCCATGTGCGACCAATGACTCTCACTCAAATTCGGACCTCTAATCTGAAGTACTAGGTACACGCTTCTTCACTTTTCCTACACTTCCATTCAAATTACACCCCTCAAGGTCAAATTCTGTCCGCGTCCTCGTTCATCAGTCTGAGGCACCTCGAGTCGTACTGACACTGTGTTGAAAACAGACTTTCAGAGGCGCTTTAATTCCAGGGAGCGCGGTATGCTACTCTCGCTCGACGTAAAATTCTGGACATCTCAATCAAAAGATAGCGGGAATCGAAGTCGCTGGAGGGCGAGACGTGAAAGCCAGTTCCGGCGCCGTGTTCGTCCACCAGCATTCGCATTGCAACGCCTAAAGTATTTTTACATAATAATAATACGAAAACAATCTCCTTTCTTACCTGCTACCCCTTGCCAGCTCAGCAGCCGCACAAAGAAATTTAAAACGCTGTCTGATTATTGTTGAAATCAAAACTCGAAGGAAGTTGTGACACAGACGCCGAGCAAAACACTGTAAGCGCCGGCTGACAAATTTAGAGAGGTTTTTTCACGATTAGACGAAAATCGACTCTCTTGAACCTCCTGCAACCTTGCGGCAATATACCTACCTGCCTGCGCCCCCCGCCGCGCTAGCCTCTCAACCCCCCCCCCCCCCCCCCCCCCCCCCCCCCCCCCCCCCCCCCCCCCCCCCCCCCCCCCCCCCCCCCCCCCCCCCCCCCCCCCCCCCCCCCCCCCCTTGATCCCAACGTGACGCGGCTGCAGTATATTATTCTCAATAATCACTGGAAAATCTTACACAAACTGTCAAGCTCTAACACACAAAACAACACAGTACGTGCTCGCAACAAGAAAATATAAATTTTCGGATCATACAAGCAATTTTAGGAAACGTAGCCTGAGGAGACAACTTGAAACTTGATGCTCTGGAAGACTCGAAGTCCGCAGATTCACTATCAGTAAGACGCATTCTGCAAAGAGTCATATAACTTCCCAACCCCACCAAGCCTTCCAGCGTGCGTTCCCTTCAATTCTTGAAGTTTGAGCCCAGGACGTCGTCCGCAGTTTCGGAGTTCACAATCGAAGCATCCATCCTGTCCGTCTTCACCTGAAGCGGCTCATCGTCTAATATTTCAGCCTTCGCACAAACCGGCGCTAACGTCATCTTCCACTCAACATCGGCGCTCCACTCGATGATTGCGTCTGCTGCAAAAAGTCATGGTCGGTAAGGAGACGATATGGAAGTTAAACGGACCTGACGCGACTGCGATATTTGACACTGACGTGGGCTCTTGCTTTACACAGCGTCAGCCCTACAAAGCCCGACGCATAGATCTGGAATTGACTCACATTGCCTACGACAAATTTACACTTGGAACAGCGGGTCAGCTCCCCATTGGTATTCTCGAGGTAATAGAATTCTTCAACAGCCAACTCCGAAATACATGTTGGGCAAGGATTTGGAATCGTATGCTGCTCGGGCTGTACACTATCAACCCTCGCGCTACAAACGCCCGTTCCGTACGTTCCGTTGCCCTGAACGTTCCATGCATCTTCGATATGCACGTTTTGCTCCATATTGACGCTATCGGTGCCCAAGGTCGAGATGTTGTTCTCCGAGGCCAGACTCGAGATCGACGAGTCTGACGGAAACGTTGGAAGGTAATACATGCCCAGCAGTGTCCCTCCAAGTCCAGCCAGTACTCCGCCCAAAAATGTACGTGTCATCTTTCAAAGATGTTGTGGATTTGTCTTCTCGTTGTGTTCGATCTTGGTTGTGGGAGTGGGGGTGGTTGCAGCGCAAAGAAAGAAAGGAGTCCTCGTTAGCATATAAAGAACCGTAATCCACGACAGATGAATCATGTAGATGAGACTCAAATATCGCGTCCGTGACCGAAATGACGTTGTGTTAGCTGCGAATAAGATGGTTCGTTCGAATGAAGCGGTCCCGGGCCCTCAGTAGCAGTTTCCAAGAAGACGCACACGCGCAGATACAGATGCATGAAGTTCAAGCAGTCTCTCGGAAGTACAGGAGGAGCAGGAGATAACGCAGAGTCCGCAATTCTTTCAATGGCCCGGGTCGCGTTCAGGGAGACGCGTTGTACGGCTTCATCTCGCTTTTGCGGTCGTCACTCGTCGAACTTTCCGCCAGGCTGAGATTCAATTCCAACTCTTCCTCAGCCGTTCCGGAGCGCTGACAAGAAGTATCCGCTTCTTCATCTTCTAAAATTTCCATCGTCCCATTAAATGGCGCCAGCACCAGATCTTCTTTATTACTGGGATTGGAATTTGACATGTTCTTGACTTTGCCTTTCGTAGATTGTCAGCGAAACTCAACAGAGCTAGAATTCTATATGCATGTATGCGTACGAACCTTCCATCATTGTGATACTCCCCGGTGATTGAGTTCTTGATTGCATCTCCATGCTCCTGGCGATCTATCGAATGGTGAAGTGAGCCTCGCAACTTCAAGTTTGATGCGAAAGTAAACTTGAATGCACCGAGCAAGGAATAACCTTACAGTGAGAACAATCACCGCAACAGCTGTCTGAAGTCTGCTTGCACACATATACCTTTGGGAGCTTGAGGCCGGTACTGCAATTCGGACAGACGTTGAATATTGTGCACAAAGGGTATTCCACCGTCTTGGATGTCCCATTCGCGGATTCGTGATAGCCAGGTCCAAGACTACTTCGGTCATAGTCCTCATAGTCGAGAGTCGTATTGCTTGCAGAAGATGAGACACCTGGCATACAGGCACTATGATCAGTTTGACTTCAACCAGATGCAATATGCACAGTACCGTTGTCCGAGGCCAATGATGCCAACGACGAGTCGGACGGATAGCTTGATAGGTGGTACATGCCCAGCAAAGTTCCTCCAATTCCAGCCAATACTCCGCCCAATACTGTACGATTCATTTCTCAAAAATGTTCTCGATTTCTTGTTGCGGCCGACTTGCTGAGTTTGATCTTGATGATGGTGGTGACAGCGAAGGAGAAAAGCGTGTCGCTTCACCAAATAACCAGCTCGGAACCAAAATTTGAGCTGAGATAGTAATATTGTGTACGTGACTGGTCGTGTCCTGGATTGGCCGTTACTTTCTGCCGCGGAACTTAGCCTGTCCGATATTCCAGATGGCGAACGAAATGCACTCACCAAGTCAAAGAGCATGCGAAACGACTTTACGCCGACTCCACCTATTTTTAGTGAATAAAAAAATGACGAATTCATAACCTAGCTTCCCTATCCATATACACGACTTAATCGAGAAATTTCAAGAAAAGCGTAGATTTGAAGACCGCTTCACTAAAAATACACCAAGTTTCTGGTTAGATCGTCTGCGAGTAATTAGATCTTGGCGGTCTGCTCGTCAGACGCTGCGTTGAGCAGCTTCTCGACCTCAGGCTCGATCGCCTTGGCATCGGTCGTGCTAGCCCAACGATTGACGACGTTGCCGTTCTTGTCGATCAGGAATTTCTCGAAATTCCACTTCAGATATGCTGTGAGTGTTTGTCGTCAATGACATGCCCGAGGGAAATGTACCTTGATGCGAGTAAGACCCAGGATTCCTGACTTCTGGCCCTTCAGATATTGAAATACCTACAGAAGATGTTAGACAGATGTAGGCTTGAACACGGGGGACGAAACATACACTGTTGGTGTTGTCTCCATTCACATCGGACTTCTTCATGAGGGGGAAGTTCACTCCATGGTTCAGTTCACAGAACTCTGCGATTTCAGCGTCTGTTCCGGGTTCTTGTCCTCCAAACTATGACCAGCCTGTTAGTGGATGATATGCTCGGATTTATAGCGTAGAACGTCCAACCTGATTGCAGGGGAATCCGAGAATGACAAAGTCTCGATCCTTGAATTTGTCGTAGAGAGATTGCAGACCTGGCCATTACGCGTTTAGATCGTTCATCTTCATTCGAATGAAGTCCACTGACCCTTATACTGTGGAGTGAATCCGCTACATCGGCGTATACATGATCAGTGCAACAGAACCTACCGAACTTCGGAGGTCTCATGCTCACCATTTAGACGCAACGTTGACGATTAAGACGACCTTCCCCTTCAGATCCTTGAAATCCAACACCTCTCCCTCCTTCGGCAGATCCGCCTTCAGATCGTAGAATGATTGCTGCTCAGTCGATGAAGACATTGTTCTCGTTGGATATGAATGCAATACGGGTGATACGAGTAGCTGAGATCTAGAGACTTTCGCCCTAGTGAACGTCGATGATAGAGAGAGGGGTTGGCGGCGGGTGTGGATGACGCTCGGTAATGCTGTCCTCGTCGGTATGGCAGTCGTGGAAGCTGCCCGAATCCATCCTTGAGCCAATCTGGCTCCTGTGACGCCTCCTCGAGCGATACCACATGCCTTCATGGGCGTTGTGGGTTCGAAAAGACACGCCGCTGACTCGAAATGCTTTAGGCCATGATGGTTTGGTGAGAACCGTTCTCATGATTCATGAAACGCGAGTTCGAAGCGAAGCTACTGCGTCTATCTGTCGGCCACCACTTAGAACGTCGGAACGGTGAGCATACAAATTATTGAAAAGCCATACTTGTATCGAGCGTTTAATAAATATCTGTAGGGATGGAACTGAAATGTGATCAACAGTCGCTGAAAACTCTTCGAGAAAAACTTCGTTCGTTGGACGAGCATGGAGGAGTGATGGACACAAGGAAACTATGGATCGGAGAGGACTGGTACGTTCTCGAGCGATTGTCTTGTTCATTTATATCTAACGGAGCAACGAATGCCATCAATAGTGAAGAATCTCAAATCTCGAGGTTGGGCGAACTCAAAGCGTTGAAACTCACGCTGGACTCAATTTCATCGTCCCTTGCCGAAGCTCTCGAACTCGGAAAAGCTTCGCAGAATCCACTCAAATGGCATCTGAACGCCTGTGGAATCTTACGCCTCCCGGACGAAATCCTCACTCGTATATTTGAGCAAGTGGTGACGAACGACGAACACGATGAGGTAGACTTCGCCCTCGACCTATCGCAGGTGTGCAGGCAGTTTCGTTCGGTCGCATTGGGCACGCCGACGTTGTGGAGTTACGTCTGTGACGCAAGAAGATCGGAGGTGGTGAAAATGTTGCTTGCCCGATGCAACAGGCCTAGGATTTTTATGCGCTTCGACTCCGACTTAAAGAGGGCCCAGAGAAAATCGCAGTCCAAGTCATCTTTTGCAGACTCTTCATTTGTGCGGTTGGTGGAATCGAAGACGGGCAAAGTATCTCTGCGCAGCGTCTCAGTCACTTATGACAGTCTAAAAGATGGACACGAGGCCGTCAACACTTTGAATGCGTTTTACGAGTCCGGTACCCTCGCAAACCTAGAGCAGCTCGAAATTTGCAACAGGGCGTTGAAGCTTACAACTCCATATGCCCACGGCCAATTCATGTCCGATGAAGATTTGGAGACGATATCTTCCTGGAACTTGAAGACGCTCAGAACGCTCCGCTGCGATTCCATGTACCCCAGGACCATTAATGCGCCCTTCCTTGAGGAATGTGAAATCTTACTGTGCCCTCGTTATCATGGAGAGTGGAATGTCGACCAATTGATACATTTCTTGGGGTCCTTGCCATCCATACAATCCCTTACGCTCGAATTTGAGCGATCGAAAACATGGAATCCTGGAGAAATTATAGTTGAAGTCGTTGAACTCCCAAACGTCAAGCAATTAACCATCATACTTCGTCAACATACAGGAGCGGATCTGCTCAGTGCTGTGATTTCGAGCTTGCGTTTCCCAAGAGTAAAGGAGTTGAGTATTGAAGCATATTACGGAAAATGGGAGCATATGGCTGTATGGTTCAATACTCTTTTTGGAGAGGAAGACGAGGAATTTGCTGAGCCTGACTCGGATGAGGACGTGGATGTGGAAGTCGAAAAAATAGGAAATTTTATCGGGCAACTGGAGAGTTTGAACCTCAGGATTTTCGATGAATCATACGCTGGTCGGGACGTCTTCCCCACCTCAGTTGCGTTCGGGAAAATGCCGTTGCTTCGTCACCTTTCAGTCGAAGCCCCTGGGTTGCCCTGTCCTACCAACTGGGATATAGAACGAACGCGCCTGAAGGAGTTGCGCGTCTTGCGGTTGAAGAATTGCAACTTTCTGGAACATCAACATGAAGGAGACCCTCTTTGTTACTCGATGGAGAATTTGTCGTTGCTCGACCATCTGGAAAGAATCGACATCGTGGACTGTTTGGATCTTAAGAATCGGAAGACGGAGATCGAAGACTTTTTCCCGAGAGAGAAACTACGTTGGATGACAGCCTCTACCTATTAGATAACATTTCGAGTAACATTGCAAAGCAAATAATGAAAGCAAGCTCAAAACATGGTATACGGAAAAAGCAATTTCGCAAGGACATGGCTACTGGATCAACCGCAACGCGTCCTTCGAACGAATAAGTTATTCAACAACAGTCGAGCGCCTTTGCCTCAGGAAGTCAATCGGAGGGAGGACCACAATGCGCCCGGGTACATGCAGGACATCCACCCTTGCTAGACCATAAGGGGGGCTGCGACTTCCGTAACGATGGTGGCCAGCGACACTGGCGCGCCCGTCAGCGTTGCTCTGCAGACTTTCGAGCCACAGGAGTGCGGATTCCATACTTGGCCTGTCTGAAGCATAGTGTTGCCAGCATTCTTGCATGAGCATCCAAAGTCCGTCGGAGAGCCTCCTGTGTGGAAGGTGGTCTTCGAATGTAGGGCGCTCCGGGCGCTTCCTATTGACAGCAACTTCAAGGATTACTTGACCGTCTCTGAGCCTGGGGAACGGCGGTTCCTCTGTGTAAATCTAACCGACGCGTTAGATCCCAATGGTGAACATGAACATCATTCCCCATACCTCGAGGCAAACCATTGCGAACGCATAAGTATCGCTCTTCGTCGTAGGCGAGGTGCACGATACATCCTCGAATGACTGACCGACGTTCAACAACTCGGGTGCCTGCCATCGAACAGAGCCCTTCCCTCCCATAGAAGACATACCCGAAAGACCTTGCGAATCGACCATTTGGGACAAACCAAAGTCCGCTACTCGAGGCTGCCCTTCGTCATCAACCAAAACGTTACTCTACGAGCTTGTTAGTCACGTTATCTCTCGTATATGAATCTAGAGGCTTACAGCACGTAGGTCACCATGTATGACATGAGGTAGAAGGGAATGTAGATAAGATAATCCTCGTGCAATACCGGTAATCTAATCATTCTTAAACGTTTAGTAATATTTCAAGACGGATAGTAAGTTCTCTGACCATTTCGATGCGGTTTACATCCGAATGATGTGTTAGGTACTTCAAGATATTGCCGTACTGCATCCAAGGAGCGACCATTGCCGATTGAGGTGAGAATTCATTCACGCAGACACCGTAGAAAGGAAGCACGTTCGGATGGTCAAATTGCCTCCAAATCATTGCCTCCTTGCAAAAGCTCTGGTGACGTCGCATCCTCGCATCCTCGGATTGCTCGAAATGGCGGAGAACTTTGAGTGCGACGAGTTTTCCGTGAAGCTGACCAAGCCAAACATCTGCAAAACCTCCGCCCGCAATCGGGTTCCTGCCCTGGCGCTTCGCTTCGTGTTGAAAAAGGTACTTTGGGAGGATTCCCGTCCTGTTCACTATCTTGCGTAGAGCGCGTTCGATAAGTCGGCACGACGGTGAAGTTTCTCGCTGGTCAATCAACTGTAATTTACCGTAAGCCTTGACTCTTCTAGGTTTGTGGATATCGACACACCGTTTGCATGAGTTCCATGAAGGACTGCAACTCGTCTTCTGGTAGCTTCGATGTAGCATTGATGAATGCTTCACCAGAGTCGAGAAGTACGGTGACGCTTCGTTTGAGGTCAATTACGTCGTGGATCATTGCCTCCCTTATCACCTTTCCGTAGTTACTGAATTTATCGCCAGGATTGCGAACCGTCGCTGAAATCAATTCGATATGACCTAGCACATCGACAACCAGAGCTCGAGCTTTGCCGTGGTTCGCGACGGCTCGAATCGTTGACATCTGCGCGAAGTCCTCGAGGATCTCAAAAAGAAGAGACTGATCACTGTAGTAATTAAATCAGTCTACAAAGTGCACCTTATCTCGAAGAGTTGCTTACACGCCATTGATCGTTCGTCGAAGGAGCGGTTCAACCGCCCAATTCGTTGTATGTTCCAAGACCTGAAGAGCGAAATGAAACGACAACTGCGAGAATATAAGTATTTTAACCTCTGTAGTGTGACCTTCGAAACTTACTGGATAAACCTTCATTCTTGCCCGAACCTCAGGCCAATGTGAGGTCTGAAGGGATAGAGGAAGCATATCTTCGAACAAACCCTCGATACTTCTGAGCGCAACGTTTCGCCATTCAGCGAAGATGATTGTGTCGAAGTCTGAGGACGAAGAAGGTAGTTCGTCTTCTTGAAGTGGACGAATACCTTCGTCTGCAGACGCATCATGTTCCTAATGCACAGTGAGCTCGTAACATTGCTCATCGTTCTGTTATACATACCTGAGGATCAACAATCCTGATGGACATACCGGCCGTCTCTGTCATATCACCATCGTTTTCAAGAATGAACGAGTCTTCGCCCGGTAGATTCAATAGCCCTACGATGCCATCCAAGGCGTCCCTCCTGACATCATCTTGAACGTCGGATAGCGGTTCGTAAAAGTCTATCACTAAGGATAGTTTTAAATGGTCAGCATGTATTCAATACAACATTCTCCTGAGCGGCCTGCGTACATGTAATTTCAGACTGTGCGTCATCGTCCAGATCAGATGAATATTGTTGCTCGTCTGTGCGTGGTTCAAGGACGGGTAAGGTATTTTGCTCCGATGTCTCTGGAATCTGCGTCGGCTCATAACATAGGAAGTCCACGACAGCTTCGTTGGTGTATATCTCGTTCAGCTTCGAAACAGCAAAGTCGACGGAAAGGCTCTTGGGCGCATGAGTTCGCTTTCGTTTATCCCGAGTAAACGGCGTTGGAGGTCTGTTCAACACGCTTTTCCTCTTCGAAAGCGGGAGGGAGGCTCTGCGAGTTGTGGTTCGTGCAGTTATGCCTGGAATGGCTAAAAGAAAAGGATCGTTATAGTGAGTTCGCGAGACCACGTTTTACGTCAGAGAGGAAACGGACCTGTGAGGGGGATACCGTGTTCATTACCACTCCATCCCTTCTTCTCTTCAAGATCAGGTCGCTCGTTTCGACTATTGCTTATGAGAATGACGTCCTCTTCTTCATCAAGAAGATTGTGTAAGTCAAGTCGCGTCGTTGCGTCACAGAATACCTCCATCCTTCGCGCTAGCGATTTGTTGAGACGTAGAAAGATAGATAGCGAGCATCCTGGTATCAACGTGAACAGAACTCTCGTGAACATCGAAATGCAAAACTCACAGAACACTCTTCACCTAGAAAATAGTACAGTCGCCATGTCTTCGAGGTAGAGTTATAAGCTCTAACGGGGTCGTCGACTCATCCTTATCTACCGAGAGCGTCGTATATATTGCATCGTACAGGCGATAAACACGAGGCTAGCTGCCCTTGATGAATATCTCAGAAGCAGTGGTCTCCATGCGCGGAAAGTCACCGGTGGGATGAGAGAATATACTCAAAGTTCTCGCTTGCCAATCAGGTCCAAGCAAAAAAGGTCATGCGCGATTCAGTGCATTGACTGCGGTCGCGCCGGGTTCAGACATTCAGTATCTCCATAATACCTTGGGAACCCATGCACGTAACCAACGGCATTTCGAATTGAAAGAAACCTCCAAGTGCGAGAAGAACGTTAGATTCAACACGTAAATACAATGAGAGCACGCAATGACATAAAGCACAATACGACTGACCCGAATCCCTTTAGAACATTTCCTCTTCGATTGGTTTCCAGTTCTTCGCTTGATCCCAATACCCTCCAATCTTCAGCCCCAAAGCTTCCTTCGCCGCGCTATCCGTTGGGCAAGAAATAGGCCTGAATTTCTTGAAGACTCTTTCCCTGATCTGCCCTTCCCACACCAGGTCGCACCGATTCTCTTCGAGAGTACCAGTACCGTACTCATCGTCGCGCATCTCTTCGTCCTTCGAAGGAACTTCGAAGGGTTGGTTCCCGGCATTGTCTCCCTCTTCCAACTCCACTTCTTCGGCGCCTCTGGCACGAGCCGCGACGGTCCATTGGACGCGGTTGAGCATGAGCTTCTTGTATTGTCTAATGAACTTCGCAGCTCCCTCGACGTAGACCATACTGAACGAAGGGTGGTAGATGACAAGACCAGAAAGATTCATCTGTTCTGCGTTCTTCCGCACTTTGAAGCGATGTGAAGGATCGACGAGCGTCTTCACTTTGAATATCGCGCCCACGAGACCTTTCTTCTCCTCGTCCACCTTCTTCGTCTCGATCTTCTCCCTCCTCTGTTCATCCGTCAACTTCCTTTCGGCGTTCATTTTCTCGTGGTTGTGCTTCCTCATCGCCACTTCACGACGAACACGAGCTTCCACTCTTGTTGGGTCTTGCACTGCGTCTGTCGTAAGGACCTTCATGAGATTCGCCAGTCGGACCTTCGGTGCATCGGGAGGAATAAGGCCCATTCGAACACGATCTCGTTTGTCTTGCAACTCTGCCTGCCGACGCTGCTTCCGCATCTTCTTCTGCTCTTTCTTCGTGAGCATGAGAGGCTTCAACTCTACTTTGTTTTTGTCGCCTGGCGGAGGAATGGGAATGGGATGTTGGATGTATAGTGTGATGGGGGAGTTCTGGGTACGAATGTTCAACGTCGAAAGTGCTTCGTCCGACCTATCGATGTCGTCGTACGTCTTGTTTGGCAATAAATTTTCGTCCCACCATTCCGCGACAGGTGGTGGATTTCTCTACATTAAAATAAGTTCTTTGAAATGTCGCAACCAATGCTGGTTACGTACCTTAATCGCTTTCTCCACTTGTTCAAACTCGCCATCCATCCCTGCCTTTCGAGCACTTTCCGCGATTCGCTGCTTCAATTGTTCTAGCTGCTCCTCTCTTCGAACTTGATTCGCAATTTGAACGTATTTGCCTTTCTGATTGAATCTGAATCTCCTCGAAGCTCGCTCTTTGGGAGCCGCGCCTTCAAATGAGCCGGACGCGGCATCCTTTGCAAAGTATGGGTTCGCTTTCGTATCGGCGACTGGGACGGGAGACGGTTGAGCAGGAGGGGGCGTCGATGCTGGTGTGTTGCGAATATTAGCCTGACTTTGAGTCAGCCTATTGTAGGTCATATAAAGGGAGGTACGACGATACCTTGATTGAAGCGAACTTCGGAACCATCGGCTTGTATCTGTCCTTCTTGGATTGAGGGGCTGGTGAAGAAGTGTCCAAGAGCAAGGGATGAGCAGCCATCTTCAATCCAGCGCCTTGAGGTGCAGGTTCGGGAGCAGGAGCCTTCTTCTTCCCCGCCTGTATCGTGGCCTGCATTGTCAGGTCATCAGTTAGATTTCGACCACAGATTGGCAAGAGTGTGTAAACTCACCAAGTACGGGTTCGCATTCACAGACATTTCTGCAACTCGACGTTTCGCCTCGGCGACGCGTCTGGCTAGTTCTTCCGCTACAGAAGGTGCTGAAGTAGGCTGAGGCGCAACAATCGGAGGCGCAGCAGAGGACGATGCAGCTGCTTGGGGAGCCAAGGAGGGAAAGGACACCTTTTTGCCCGTCATTGCAGCCAATTTAGCCGCTATTTCTGCTTGCTTCCTCTTGATCTCCTCTTGAGAGGTCTGCGTGAGTTCACTTCAGTATATCGTTGACTTCAGAAAACGCTAAACAACATACCAAACCACCTGGTTTGCTGCCATTCGATGCGGTCTGAAGTGAAAAGGGTTATAGAGACGATACAAGTTGTACATGTCAGATGATATTCACCTTCAGACACCAAGGAAAGCACTTACGGATTCACTGGAAAATGCATGTCGTCAGTCATAACCCAGACAATGAGGAGAGTAATCAACCTTTTGAGTCTCTTCGCAGCGAGATCGTCCGCGCCATTCTCGTGAGGCCTTTTGTTCATCGCAGTTTCTGTGGAGAATACGTAGATGAAAATGAATGAGAGCAAGAGAAGATGGCGGTTGGTGTCAAGAAACCACGAACATGACGAAGGCGTCGTCCGGCGTCCGCCAACACGAATCGTTCGCACGGGACCAACGACGGGGACCTCTCGGAGACAAACCTTTTTCCTTCAAATCTTCGACCGCACTTCCGTCGATATGCTTTCAATATTTAATTCTCTTTCAACGCTACGTGTCAACCAAATCTTCCAACCAAGATCCCTTGGATTCTCTCAAATATTTGCGCGACATCGGTCCCAGCTTGCACCCCGAAAGGTGAAGTGGGTCAAACGACAGAAAGGCACAATCCCCATCCCTACTGGAGGTTCGACGAAGGGCACTACATTGGCGTTTGGGGAGTGGGGGATACGGATAAAAGGGAATGGTGCACGCTTTTCGGCCAAGCAACTTTCAACAGTCGAGGAGCTCATAAAGCGAAAGCTCAAACCAATAAAAGGCGCGAAGGTCTTTCTGCGAATCTTCCCCGATGTTCCCGTCTGCATAAAGGTTCGAAGCAAAAACCTTTGCAGAAGTTCTCCCAACTCATAGGAATCTTCAGGGCAATGAGACTCGTATGGGGAAGGGAAAGGGAACATTCGAGTTTTGGGCAACTCGGTGCGTCTCCAAGTTCCAGTGCATTGCTATTATCAGTCTGACAATGAATTTAGTGTACCCACGGGGAGAGTGGTATTTGAAATTGGGGGAGCACCAATTCGAGAAGAGCTTGCCCGTGAAAGTACGTGAAAACGATTCGTTTTGAAAGTATGTCGGCATTGACGATGCTACCCCCAGCTTTACGGCAAGCCAGTAACAAACTACCAGTTCTTACCGAATTTATAAGTCGCGAATCCCCACCGAGGCTCGGAAACTTGGAACTATATCCTGAGATTCTTTCTCAGCAACTACCGCTATCTGTTCCCGCATCCACATCAACACCACCTGTATAATATTCAAGAGATATTAGATTTTGTTCGTGCGCAATACCTTCTGTCAACACGGTTTACGACGGAGAAAAGAATCATTGCGTGTTTACATCCATCGTGTTAAATTACTAACCTTATGTTCTCCAGAGATGTGTTTCGCCGGATTACTGATCGCAGAAGGTATGTGTCAGTACTGCTGCAGTGACTGCAGTGTTCCTCCTATCTCGCTTCATACGTTTTCACAGGCGAAACTTGTTGAACCTGCCATAGTCGCTTTCGACTCGAGACTATTGTCGAGTTTACTCAACCCATAGAAATTTTGGCGCGATGGAAGATGGGCCTTAGAACTGAAAAGCCAAAGAACTGACAGCAATTCATCAAACGCCGCCTCGAGACAAGTCCCACCATCGGCGACGTGGGGCTCACAATTGCTTCGATGGCATCCAAACGATGCGCTGCCCTTGCGAAATCGTTTTTGATCGAGGATCGCGCTTGGAGGGAAAGCTGTCAGGAAAGGTCGCTTTTCGACGCTCAAAATCCACAATGGTCATTAAATTACACTACTCTGGTAAGTGATTGGCTCAGTTCTCTCATTCTCGGCGATCTGAAGTATCTCGGAGGGCGCTCGCAAAGCATTCAAAGCATCGAGGCTCCATCTCGACCCGAAGAATCAACTTTAGAAACGGCGATCCTATTCTTCTGATCCGCTTGCAACTGCATAGTCGCACTTTCTGTTTTCTGGAAAATACTGCGATCCCGACAAAAGGACGGAACAACTTTTTTGCCCGAAGACAGATCAGGCTAATTTCTCTGTAGCGGCTTTTTGTGGCTTTCAATTGACGTTTCTCTCGGCGGCCCTTCGCGTTTCGTCGGACGATACTACGCTCTGCCTCAATCTCATGATCCATATCGGCGAGGTTACACCAATCATTCAGAATCACCATTCATTGAGCGCAAAACTTTCACTGCTCCTACTCCTTGCCATTACCCAGATACTTGATTTCGATGTGAGCTACTCTCGTTCTCTCATCTCTGCCTTCTCGTTGATATCAGTAATCAATCATCGCACAGAGCTCGCCGGCAGAAAACGTCATACTCCTCTAAAGATCCTCGGCGACTGTGATGACTTCTCATGCTAGTGCATTACCGTACTCTAGCTGGATCTTATTAGTTGAATTTCTCCCCACCCGGTCAAAGTTGGAGTGATGGAATCCAGGTTCGCGCTGCTCGACTGTGGTGCTGGATCCTCATAAAAAGACGAATTGTTCGACTGGACTGAGGAAAACAAGAAACCACTCTCAATAGGCCCTTCTTCGGCCTCCATGGATTACTTCGCCGAGCTGACGAAATTGCTCGTTCAGAGCCAAAATGTCAAAGTAAGTAAAGATACAAGAAGGTCATGTCTCAATGCTAATTGTTTGCTGCGTCATCAGTACTTTTATCGTAGGTGGTTTCACCAGAACGCGAATTCTAACCCGAGATACAGTCTGACTGATGACTCTCTATCAGTATCCAACGCTTCTTTATTAGTGAGTTGTTTCTCTTCCATCCAATGTATGCAATGCATCGAGCTCAATTTACATTGCTCCTTTCATAGTATTATGACACTTTCATCAACTTTGATGATGAGGTAGGAAATGAATTTCATTAGTATCTTTCAATCTCATAATGCCATCTTGTTCCTCAGTATCAATTCATCTGGAAAGCACGGTGGTCCGTCGGGAAGATTCTGTACATCATGGCGCGATATTTTGCCTTTGTGGACGTTGCGTTATTGCTCGTTTGTGAGTTCGACCGAATAAAGAAGTTCAAAAGGCGCCCTTTTGATTCCTCCGCCCAGTCACCTTGCAAGAACATCCAGATCCAACGGTACATGCTCAGTTTACGCTTTGCTTATCTCTTTAGACTCACGAATCAAATCAGCGGTGCATGCACATTTATAAGACATCCGCATGTATGCGTCGATTACCTCTTAACGACGATTCCTTCTGACCCTTTTGTAGGGCTGTTAGTCGTCGGAGTACTGGTTGCGGAGGGTGAGCACGACTCCTCGCGCCCTTGCAACGCGAACATATCAATAATCCTATACAAGCGCTTCTTATCGTCCGCACCTACGCTATATTCGAGAGGAACACGTACGTACTGGCATACCTTGTCTGCCTGAAAATTGTACGTGTATGCGCTCGCTATCTCATCGTCCTCTAACTCTCTCTCTCTCCATAGGGTCTGACAATACCTGCCATTAAAATTCTTAATGATAGCTTCGGCCAGACGACGTGTGGGTGTCTGTTGATCGGTTTTCTCGTTGACCCAGTTTATTGAATTATATGTAGTCTTACCATCACCAGCGCCAACAATCTTACCTTGTTTTCCAGACGTTGGGATTGGGTCTTGTTGGCCGGCCTTTCTGTGCATTGCTATCTTTGATCTCAGTTCGTTGCAACACAGTTTCGTCGAGCCTTCTGCTGATATTCGTGATTCTTAGATATCCTTTCGCTGACGACGTTTAACGCGGTATCGCAGTGTACGTTTACCACAGTGCTCGCGCTCGATCTTGCCGTACTGACGTTCGTTGGACTACATGTATAGGGAGCGCTGGAATGGGCCGTTCGCGCCTCTTGAAGACGCTCGTCATGGACGGTGTGTCTCCTACTTGCTTATCAACTTGATTTCCATTAAATACTGCTCAGGCGCACTTTACTTTGTCTGCCTATTCGGTGAGGTCCGGCTACCTTTTTTCAGAGGATGATGTTTGACGATTGGTTGTATCAGCGTCATCTGTGTCAAACGTCGTCATCCTGAGGACACAATCGCAGGTTAGAGAATTTCTGACTGAATCCCACACGTTCAAATAATGCGACCGTTTACTAGACCGGCTATTTCGCATTGCTCATTGGGTGAAAGTTCTTACAATTTTTGGCAGACATTTTAATCTGAGCTCGTTTCTGTAGCTTCCAGCGCGTTCTTCACGCGATTCTCACTTCGCGCCTCATCATCAACATCCGAAAGGCATCGTCGCAGAATTGGCGAGGTACCACCAAGTTCGCAGACCCACTTGACGACCCCAACGTCAGCCTTGACATCAAGTTCGAGAGATTGACCGTAGATAATGAGTTGTCTGACGTCCAAACTGGAGATGATTTCGAAATGTCTGAATCGAACGGTGAGTGCGTCTGGTCTTGTGTTGTCGAGATGCATTTCTAATTAGCAAATATGGCGAAACGTCGTGAAGGTTGGTCCTCGCAGAATGCTTCCACAGTGTGAGCCTGTGTACATTCAACTTCTCGCCGGAGTCCCGACGGTTCACGAGGGACTGTGAGGAACTCATCTGGAACATCAGATTCTTCCAAGAAAATACAGGGTATTCCGGCATCTCCCACCTGTAATTGCTCACATTGGAGGTATTAAATATTATTTATTATAATAATCTATCTATCTTACACAGGTTTCGCCTTTTGAGTATCGAAAATATCCGGGGTGCACGAATTGGATTGGCTTGGCTGCTCTGAAAAAGGGAGATCCTCTTTCGAAAAAGCACCCGGGTCGGATCGATTCACTAGCACTAGCCCCCATCGCGCGGGCGGTCATCTCATCCCCCAAGCTTCAACGCCGACACGGAACACCTGTCTGCATCGTCCAAAGTGTCAGAGTGACCGACTCGAGGTAACGCAAGCCATTAGATCCCTCATTGGCGGGTATCTTAACCCCATCTTTCCACTCGAAACCATGCTCCAAGAACATGCCAATCAGTCTTGACACGTCGATGAGCTTCTTTTGCCCCTCCGTGACGCCTCCCATCTCCTTGTACATTGTCTCCCAGAACAGGTCCCGTAAGTCCTGCTGATTGGGATGGTAGCACCAGCCCCGATTTGTTGTACGTATCCCAAGCATCGTCTCGAGCCAACCGAGCGACATCCCGAAAGGGCTGATGGTTATGTCCTTCCAGTCGCAAATTCCCATAATGTGGCCTGTCTCCTTGCTCACATGGATGTTGTTCTCCAGGAGGTCGGTGTGGTTGGGCACCAGCGGCCAATTGGCCTCCAAGAGACTCGGGAGCATGAAGATGAGATCGGCCAGCGTCAGGCGAAAGCGCTCGGGCAGCCCTTCGTGAAGCTGGGAGAGTTCCGACGAATACTCGTCGAGCAACGAGGCACGACTTGGACAGGGCATCCCTTTGGGCGTGTTGTTCCATGCCGAGGCGAAAAACCTGCATCATGATGGCCAGAGTCAGGTCAGCTGTACGCTTCTTCCACGTGGACCGACGTACCTCGCAAAGTCCTGCACCGTAGTCCTCCGAAGGCTGCAGTTGTTCCCGTTCAACACCTCTCGCGCAAGATACATCGAGACCCCTCCCACATTGGGCATCGTATAGACATGGAGCTGGCCAAGTTTCCCAACGAACTCGTGACGCGGCGTGAATCCTGCGTATGCTTGTTCAATGTGTCCCAGAAACTCCATGTTGAGGGCAGAATCGCCAGCGCGAAACTGAACAACGCGAGTCTCATCGCTGTTGAGGACGGTGTAGCTCTGCCCGCCTTGAAGAGATGTCGTGTGGACAGACGTGCCTGCAATCCGTTCGGCTTCGAGGTCGCACTCACGTTGCGTCGCAGGAGCGTTCTTCTTGAAAAAGTTCGAGATCTGATATTCGGCAAGTGCAGCAAGATTAGCCTCCATCACGTTTCCCGTCGTGGATGGTAATGGGTGCCAGTGCCTGTGAAGCGCAAGGTCGGGCCATGGCGGGTTTTCAATTGGTTTTCCGATTTCCGGATCAGCCAGGTACTAAAGCAGCCGCGATTTAGGAGGTTGGAAGTTCAAACCTCGAGAGGGATCACGGCTACGTATTTCCTTTCTATTTTTACCTCGATTTATTTGATCGGTGAGCTACGGCTCTCTCTTTCTTTCTTGCGCAGCATTTTCTTACCTGCGCCGATTTGTTCCTCTCGAATTTGCGACTGTTTTCTGAACCTGTACCAGCTCGCCGATATTCCGTGTCGATCTTGTATATATGTCGCGCTCTAGCTTTTCGAGCTATCACCGCACCGTCGTGCACGACTCCGGGTCTCTGCTCAAGCTTCAGGATTTCGCCTACGATGAAGTCGTCTATCAGAGGGTTGGCCGAGCTCGTCCTGAAGAACATCGATGTGCTGGAGGCTGATTGCGCGAAACGAGGAGTCCAGGAACCGTCTGTGTTGGATCCCTACAAGCCAGGATCAGAGTTCACCGTCGACGGCGGCAATGTCCAACAGGCATCCACAATCATCGTCGCCGCAGCTCAGCAGCTCATTCAGACCGTTCAAAGCCCTCAAATCAATTCGCAGATGATTGCATTCTCCGTGCGTACATGTTGCGTTCTCAAAATTACATGTAATGCTCACTCGATCGTATTCAATTCTCTAGGCAACACTTGCAGGTGCGATTCGCATTGCAACGGAATTCAACATTGCGGACATTCTTCTTGAGGCTGGCTCTAAAGTTTGTCATTTAATACTGACATTTTCTCGATTTTCATCCTTTATGTTGATCAAAAGGGCCTTCACGTCAAAGATATCAGTTCAATATGCAAGGCAGATCCCGTCAAAATCGGTGAGTAAGCTAACTCACCCTTTGCTTCGCTCGACTCTGACGTATAGCTTCAAGGCCAGATACTGAGACTTCTTGCGAGCGCTTGGATTTTCAAAGAAGTCAAGCCCGATGTTTTCGCGAACAACAGAAATTCGTCGATCATGGTGAAAGGTCTATCTGTCAAGAAGCTGCTAGATGAGTAAGTCGGAGGTTCACCATCCATTGACTACGTCTGAAATGTTAATTCTGTAGCCCCGATTTGAAATACTCGAGACCCGAGGCGGCGACCCCTGCGTCATTGGCTGAAATGTAAGTCGTCAGAGCACTCAAGCTTTTGACGGAGGATGACGCGAGATCTGTAGATCAGATGATACTGGGAAAGGCGCATCATACCTATTCGAAACGCTATCCGATCCGAAGACAGCGTTCTCCGAAGAGGCCAATGAGGCTGCACTGTGCAGAGCCTTCAATACGAATTTGGCTTGTTGGGATTTCTTTGAACTTCCGGATCAAAGGGAACGCCTCAACCGTTTCGGTGTCGCTATGCAAGGAATGTCAAAGCTCGAGCCTTTAGATATAACTTTGAAAGGCGAGTCTTGTCTCAATATATTATGTCCGTATATATTAATCCGCCTTAGGCTTCGATTGGGAGGGTTTGAAGAAAGGAAGCCTTGTCGTCGATGTTGGCGGTGGAATCGGCTCCTTCTCGTTAGCATTAGCGAAAGAACACCCTCACCTCAAATTCGTCGTTCAAGACCGCGCACCGGTTGTCGAGGAAGGGATTGATGTAAGTGTCCTTGACGCTTCCTTGATCAGCCATTTGATTTAGTCGCCACTGTGTGCCTAATAGCGTCTGAAAGAGCTTGACCCAGAAGAATTGGAGAGCGGGAGGATTTCCTTCCAAGGTTTGACATTTCACATATGATCCTGGAGCGTTGGATTGACGAAGCTATCCAGAGCACAATTTCTTTGAGTCTCAACCGATCAGGGATGCGGATGTGTACATGCTCAAGTTCATCGTTCACGATTGGTCCAACAAATACTCGGAGATTATTCTGCGTCGTCTGAGAGAAGCTGCGGGTCCGCATAGTCGACTGGTCATCGTAGACAAGGTCATACCGTACATCTGCCCCACCTCAGAATCAAACGGCGAAGTCTCGATTCCCGGAGTATTGAAGCCAGACCTTCCCGAACCTATCGTGAACATGAGCGCCGGCATCATTTACCCACATCTTTCTAGTGTTGTGGTGCGTTTCCTGTTTTCTTTTCTTCTCAAGAGTTCTCAATATAATACGCCCACCCGGCGCTTTCACAGATGATGTTGTACTGCAACGGACAGGAACGCACCATAGGTGGCTTCGAAGAACTTCTTGCCAAGGCAGGGTGGAAGCTGAGTGCAGTTTACCAGCACGATGCGTTCGGGCAGTATTCGTCTCAAATTCTGGCAACTCCTATTTGATTGTGCAATCATGTACTGCGTGGGGGGATAGCAAGCGTGCGCGGATCCCGAGTGAGCTACGGCTACGTCTTTCCTTTCTATTTACCTCTTTTCGTTTGGTCAATGAGCTAAGCCTCTCTTTTTTATTGCGAACCATTTTCTTACCTGCGCCGCTTTGTTCCTCTCGACTTTGCGGCGACTGTTTACCGTATTTGTATTGTATTTATGTTGCGTTGTAGCCTTTCGAGCAACTCAGACGCTTTCATCGCACCGTCGTGTAAGTCTGAGGTGAGTTCCCCGCTGTACCACTGCGTCTATGTACTTGTATCTGATACAGATCTGATGTATCGTAGTTATCTGTTTTGTTCTAGGTGAATAATAGACGCTTTCACCGCACCGTCTGAAGTTGCACGTCGATCATACCATAGGTGAACCAGCCACTTATTCTCTCTTCAGAGCTACGATGGTACTGACCTCTGGCGTTTGATTATTTTGAGATATAAAGACACGAACAGTGGGTGCCGAAAACCTCAGTTGAAAGATACGCACATACATATATATACTCAGGCGCGATTCATTTTATTTCTTACACTTAAACTTCATTCCACCGTGACGCCTCGCGTTCTTTATCCTTGCTTCACACCATCTACCCAAACGTCCACCTTTTCGTCATAGAAGGACAGGTAGCCTTTGATTTCGATGCATTCGGCTTGAGGAGTTCGGTACCACCAAACGTGATTCTCCTTCAGTGTACCATCTGGGAGACGAATTGAATAGTACGACGCAACACCCTGCACCAAAAATTCAAATTACGCTTAGATTGCTGAGGACCAAGACGAACCTTGTATGGACATTCTGTCGTTAGAGTCGAGGGCTCCAGAAGATCCAGTCGACAATCCGTCAACGGTATATAGGTGCGGACATGCAAGCTTGTCTCAAATAGAAGCTTGGGCTTCGTCGTGTTCGCAACTTCGATACCGTTGACTTCGATGCGAACGTGGCGTGCGGATTGCAAAACATCCACTCTCTAATAAGCGGTCCGTTCAGTCTCTAGTTTAATGAAGTTAATCGAAGACACGACGAACCTTGTAAGGATCCTTGGGATGGACAAAAATCTGTTCCTCTTCCTCAAACCATGCATCCATGGTCCCGAAGGTGAGTTTTATCAATCCGGATAGTGAACCACTGGTGAAGAGGACAGCAGCACGCGGCGCAACCTTGTCCGAGACGACAACATCAAAGATGATTTGTTCTGAGCTTGTTCCGTCAGACGGGGTTGTTCGGAGATATTCTTCTGGAACGTCGGATTTTTGGAAGAAAAACCATGGATACTGTGGCTTCTCCCACCTGCGATTGCTTGCATCAGAGCGTGTAAATAATAATAATTGAGGTGAACTAACTTACACTAGTTTCGCCTTTTGAGTATCAACAATCGTCTTTCCTCCGAAGAGCACTCGCACGCGCTTCAGAGAGTCTTCAATATGCGGGTTAGTAAATGGAGGTGCCATAATAATTGTGAAGATTTTTGTCGAGCTGGTTGGACTCGGTTGGTTGCTCTGAAAACGAGGAGATCCTCTGGAGTTTTATACGTGTTTGAGATGAGCGAGGATTGCAATCATCGCCGTCGGTGTGAAAGATTGGTCATGAATAGTTAGCAAGCTTCTCGTCTACGGTGATTCGACGCTGTCTTCGTCATCGGTCATCCAGGTCGTGGTCAACGGGGAAGGAGGAGAAGTGGTCGCTGAGTCAGCACGTGAATTCGGTGGCGGTGTATTCGATCACGCGTTTCGCGTTGTCGATCGCGTCGTCGACGGAGGTTGTTTCCTCGCCGTCGCCGCTGTCGTCGACATTCTCGAACACGTCCTTGCAATCGCCCTCTCCGTTTAGTGGCATATCAAGGTATGCTGTAAAGCTATGGCTTTGACGATGAAACACGAACTGATTCTGGGATAAAACTATTACTAGTAGAACTTTGTTCTAGTAATTGAGACTCGGAGTTGAAGAGAAGAGTTCATCCCGACACGTCAACGATATGCAGCAGAGCGACGGGCTCGATTCTATTCCGGATAGCGAGGATGAGATGGAGGAGTTTAAATGTGAGCATTAAGCGTTGCTTTACGCAACAACGTACTGAATGCCACGCACAGTGCCCGAAACTGCGACCACCATCTCTCAATTTACGATACTGCCCAAGGATGTGCCCAAGCCACCGGAGAAGACGTCTCCTGTGCAGGAGTTCACGAACGATAACCCAAAGCCTGCAAAAGCTCGTGTACGCCCCCAACCACGCAAGCCTCGAGTCGATACGAGTATCATCACCTCGTTCGAATCGTCCGCCGTTGCAGGCCCTTCGCGTATTACTACCTTCGACTCCGACAGCAATGTCACACTTGAACGGACCTTGGCTCGAAAGGGCTGGGCGTTGCCCCCTCGAAACTTCTCTGATCCCGCTCCAGGGAACACCTATCTCTCTTCGGAGCACGACTCAGCTGTTGAGGTGGATAAGGAACGGAGGAAGGCGCCCGCTTCCGAGAACGACATTCAAATGAGCCGGCCACAATCGTCTCTACCCAGAGCACCGGATACATCCTTCCTTCCACCCTCAGATCCGCCCACCTCGTCGGGATTCAACAACACAAACGTCCCGTCAACTTCAAATCAAATCTTTCCGAAATCACCCTCGCCACCTCCAATAAACCGCGCAAAGAAACGATCACGTAAAATTGTCGAGGACGACGAGGACTTCGAAGGGCGAGACACAATCACCATAACGTCGTCCCCGGTGAAACCAAGTGACGACAAGAAGGCGAAAAAGCGGCAAGAGAAACCGAAGAAGTCGAGGGCGAAGAAATCTGCTGATTTGAACGACGAGGGGACAAGTACGAAGGCGAGGAAGCCGTCGAAGAAAAGAAACACGACAATGGAGACCCCTGGTCAATACAAGAGCGCAGAGTTCGTCTGTGATACGAGCGACGATGAGCTTGCGCTCCAGTCCTCTTCGAGACCCGGCACAATGCAGAAGTCGGTTCCTCCTTCTGCAGACATCTCTGCACCTCCCACTGTACCTGGATCCGTACCACCGACGGTGCTCATCACCACTAAACCACCTCAGTCTACAACGGTCGTACCGCCCACGACCGCAGATGTGGACATGACAGTCGATGAAGATGATTTCCCCAAGACTGTCGAAGAGTCAGAGCCGGAAGAAGTCATCGTAATTGCACGTACGAAGAAGAAAGAAAAAGTCGTATCCAAGTCGACGACCGTGACGGATAGTGAACGTAAAGAGAAATCGAAGTCAAAAAGCAAGAAATCCGCAATGACCATTCCGGGATCAGAAGAAGAAGACGACCCAGTGCCGACCAAACCCACCTCGTCGAATCCCCAATCTCAGATCCAACAACTTAACGATGACACGAACAAGGTTGGCGAGCATAGAAAAATCTCGTCGCTGAAATCTGCTAACCAAATGAATCTACAGGAAAATGCACATCAAGGCGAAGCAAGTACATCTAAGATACCTGCAACCCCAAGTGCAGTACCTCCGAGTCATCCACGGCCGCGCGCCTCGCCTTACATGGTGCCTCGCAAAGGCTCGATGTCGGATCTGATTAGACGCGTCAGTTCGAAGGTCAGCTCCCCTCTCGCCTCGCCCGCAGCCGCCCACAGCCCTATGGCAAAGTCCTCTCGCTCCGTTCTGTCGAGAATCGCTCCTCTGCACGTCAGTAGGAGAACGCCTCCCCCTCCCCCTCCCCGACCGCCACCTCCAAAGAAGACAAAGAAGATGCTCGACCTGGAAGAGAAGTGGGAGATGGAGTTGGCGGATACTGTCGAGGGATGGTCTTGCTTGTCGGAGACTGAGCGGGCGGCTATGATGAGGGCGAAGCGGGATATGGAGCTGGGCTTTGAAGATTGAACTTCATATCACATTCACGATGCGGAGCTCGTTGATGGGCTTCTTTCACCTGATCGAGGTCTTCCGGAGGCAGACGAGATGTCTGCGCTCAACCTGGAAATTTCCGAGAAAGCTACCTTGAGCTTGTCGAGGTCGGAGTCAAGACTATCAGCACGAGACCTCATCTACAAGGGTTTGACACGAGGAATATCAGCGGTGGTCTCGACGAGAAGTTCGATTGGAACTAACGGCTGAGATTGTGTCGCTAGCTGCGATGAGTTCGTGATGATGGTTGTATACCAATGCTTGTCTCTCGCTTTCGAATTGACGGATTTCTGTTTATACTATCAGCACTTAGAGCTAATTAATAGTCTGGGACATACCTGACTGTAGTGTATTCTCCCGCTTTATCAACGTCACCAGGGATGACGTTACAATAAGTTGATCATAATATGACTTCGCGTCGAATGCTGGAGAGTCTGGAAAAGGACAAATGCTCATAAATGATGTTTCCTGAAGAAAACGAAGGGGCACGCACCAATGTCCATGGGATCGAGTGGCTTGTCGGCTCCTTGCAAAGGCGGAGGAGGACCAACACCCAACCCATAGTGTTTCCTCAGCAAATCCCTCGCCCTCGGCTTCACAGCTCTATCTGCAGGTCCTGGAGACGGCAAAGGTGCCGTATTCGTTCCCGCTGGCGTTGAGGCTCGACGAGGTGTGGCTGCAGCCGCAGAAAGCGTCGACGCAGACGGTGTTGGTGAAGGCGGGCGCGCTGGGGATGGCGGTGGGCGAGGTATTGTTCGTGAACGCGATGGTGTCCCGGTGGGTGTCGAGGACGTAGACATGTCAGAAATTTAAAGATGGGAGGAGTAGGGGAATGGCTTGAACGTTTGCGAGCAGGACCTTGAGAACGCGCAACGACCACGTCTTATTCGTGTGGCAGTGCGCGAACATGAAGCCTCGGATAACTTTGCGAAAGTTGTCCGCCGTCCGGACGCCCAAGTCAAGGATAAATGTCTCTTCAGGGAGGCGTCAGAATTCTCTACAGACGTAAGGTTATTGCGATACAGAAACTAAGCGATACAACTCAAAGGATACAATAATGCTACGCCATCATCGAAGCGATACAGAAGGCGGCTGGCGGGTAGATGCAAATTCACGCCCCCTTTTTTTCTCTATAATCAAAATGTCTAGTCTCATGGACTCACGTCCCCAGTAGAAGCATGTTGCGACGTCCCTACGAGATCGAGAGGTGAATCCCATCATAATTCTGCGCGCGAAGTTGAAGAAGTCAAGCACTTACACGTCGAAGGATGCAGTTCGATTTGATTTGCGAATTGAAGGGATGATTTATGCACGTCTTTATCCTTGATATATTCAATAGAGTATGCAGTTCCATCGCTCCAAGACTCTTTAGATGCCCGCCGGACATTGATGATGAGTCTCGATGTGAGCACAGCGTGAAGGACTCGCTGAAGCCTATAAAACGCTGCTGTCAATGGGAATCGCGGATAGATTGGACGAATAGAGGTACCCGATGAGAAGAAGGTAGTATGCGGACTGTATGCCGAAATTTTGTATTAGATATGAGCTTTGAGAGCATTCGAGACGGGGCAAACCATACGTCTTGTTTCTCTTTTAGGAGGAGGACATTCGCAAGGGAGACCACTGAAATGGCGTTAGATACGAAGCAATTCCGCGGAATTCAGATTCAGGCGTACCGAAAAGGCATATGAAATAGAGTCCACCTGTCATCAAAATCACGAGTAAACGACCCGATTTGCGTGAGCAACTGATAACAATAATTACCATCGCGATAAATTGTCCTAACGAGAGGAGCTCTAGACATTCCAATGCTCCCTACAGAAACTTCAGTACTGAAGTCTATGGGCGCCGTCAATGAAAGTCTTACACTGATGGAAGCCTTTATAGACCGTAAGGACACTGACGTCTACATAGTGTTCGATTTTTGAAGATGTGACTTCACATAGAGATTACTAGAGAATGCTTACTGAAGTCGAAGATACAGATGCACATGAAAGCGAACCAGGTCATCGTATCTTCAGTGATAGGTAAGCATGGCAAAATTGTAGGCGCCGGTGATTGAATATCTAAATAGAAGAGGGAAGAGCTGAAGTATGCATTTACTTCGAAGTTGTTGAGGAACTCACAGTCCATGAGACCGAAACTTTGGTTGATGAATATGATGGATGGTATCGTCAACCCCTATACCGGCCGTCTCGTGAGATGCTCTGGTGAGGATGCAAAAAACTAGAGACATACCAACTCCAGACAAATGAGGTAGGCGAGAACGTAGCTATTCCTTTGGTACAACGCGTACGTTCGGATGATAAGGAGAACTATGAGGGTAAACTTTGGATCAGCTAAGTTGATTTCGGATAAAGGAAATGTGTTGACTTTCGGCGACAAGGACACCAACAACCTGGAACCCTACAAGAAGATATAAGCATCTTGGTAAGTAAGAGAATAGTTGGCATTACATACATGCCGATGTTTCATACATGATTCTACAACGCTGAGGAATAATATTAACAAGAAGTCCAAGGAGGAAAGGCGTGAGCGTTACGCTCACCGACGGGCTTAGGCTCGGGTCAAGTGAGTCTAAAAAGAAAAACACATGAGGTGAGACGAAGTTTGATATCATAGCTAGCGCACCTACATATCAGTAAGAGGGTAAGGTCCACAAATGCGAAGTATCGAGCCACTATGTATAGGACCTTGCCAGCTGACCATCGTGCTTTCCATATGTATTGTACCTGCAACGTATTTTGATCCCGAAATTTGTGATGAAGAACCGGAAGCAAGTGTCACTCACATCGTCACCAAAGCATAAAACCGTGTCGTAAAACTTTACATGAAAGGCGTTTAGACGTATGTCAATCAATGATATGGGCAACAGTACCGACCAGAAGGAAAGCATTCGAGACTGATATACCGATGGCGCGCAGAAAAGAGGTGTCAATTTGCAGGGCCCATGACTGCGAGGCGATTTGGCATTACGCACAGTAGAAGTACTGTGAAGGATAGTCATATAAGAATCCGGAAGCAACGAAAAGCGTCTTACCTTAACAACAACGCTTTGTTCCAGTAGAGTTATCGTTTGGGCGAGCGAAGTCATAATGCTCGAAGCAAAGCGAGACCCGACTTTCGGACGTTGGACTTGGAGAAGTGAACGGCTCCAGAAACGCGCCCAACGCCCCTCGTCCCCTCATGCTACTTAACAGATTTTCAAATGAATCGCATTCTTCATTCAACTTCAAGTTGAACACCCATCAGACTTCCTGTGGTCGAAAAAATTCATCAGATTGCTCCAACGACGAACTTGAAATGCTTGAATGCTCTGACAATTGGATACGTCAAAGTGCAAGCAACCGACCAAGGGTTGGATGGGGCCTCGCTCGCTGCAGGCTTCATTTGAGTACAACAAGTTACGCGGATCATCCGGGTGTATTCTTTCAAGGTGCAGCGCCTTCGGCATCGACAGTCGATTATCGACGACGGTGGTCCAACCCAAGCTTTGAGTCCCCTCCGTGACTCTATATATAAAACTAATAAAGCAAAGCACCAGATGTCAACGACACCATAGCTCTGAAAAGAGAACGAATGGCTGGCTCACCCGTAAGTATGATCGACGTTCAAGTTCACGATGACCGTTGCTTCGATGTTTGAAAGGACTTCGGGAATCACCGACGACTTTAAATTCATCTAATCTCCGCTGCCCTGAAGATCAAAAAACGCTGAAGGAAATTATCCTCTCTCGTTTCCAAGATTGAGGCCTGAGGTCGGAGGTCGGACATCATGTCCTTTTATACTCGAAAACTGACTTTCAATGGTATGAAGCCAGTTTTCGAGTATACATGTAAGAGTCATTCCTCCTTGATAGATAACGCTCGTCGTTAAGGTACATCCGTACCTTCTTGACCAGCTTAAAGTGGGGCCACAGCTTCGCATGGCAGGTCCGATTTGTTTGTTTCTTTAGAATAAATCCCACAGGTGAAAAAAATGACCATAAGTTAGCAGAGAAGTAAGACAAAATCTAGCGCGGCTTTGAGTCCGAGTCCATGGCTCTGCCAAAGAGGATCTGGCCTCGCAAAGAAGTCGGCCTCGCTCGCTGCGCTCGCTCGCCCTCCTTCATTGCTCGGGAACTACTAAGGAAATATTGACTTGTACTGGTAGGAATGTAAATAACTAGCATATATTCCTTGGTAAATTTATTTCAAATGAATGTACTCTTCAAGTTGGTGCGAGAGACGACCCGTTACGGAGAATTTCCGGACCGAAAATGA
>KQ086071.1:0-74115 GCA_001020605.1 Schizopora paradoxa | reverse complement strand
CGAACGCGAGAAATTGCTCGTGCCGGCGAGCTGCGTTGGCTGCTGGCTGAAGTTGAGTTCGCCAAAGTCCGCGCCGTCCGAGCTCTTGTCGGCCGCTCCGTCGTTGCTTTCTTGCGTGTTGGTGCGCGATTCGTCCGAATTCTCGACGAGGGCGCGGCCCATTCCCGCTGAGGTGCTCGAGAGGGAGTAGGGAGTCATTTCGGATGCAGCGCGTATTGCTGGACGTGTTTGTGCCTCGTTTTCGTTCACGGGAACCTGTTCGTGTCTGCTTTGGATTGAAGAATTCGACTCTTCTTCCTGAGAGTCGACGCCGAGCTGGTCGAGGGGGCGGTCAAACTGTTTTGCGTTTGCGAGGTAGACGTCGGGATTCTCGAATGCCGGCGCAGCCGCAAACGAGTCTTGGGATGAGGGGGAAGGAGAGCGTTTGCGCTTGAAAGGCATGTCTTGAGGTGCTTTAAATACAAACGAGGAGGGGGGCCTTGGTGGTGAAAGGAACTTGACGGCTTTCCCTTGTGTAGGTGGCGCGCGTTCAGGCAAAGGAAAAGGTTGCTGGGGCGCGACGGGGGCTAAATTTGAGGAGCGCAAAGGCGGGGGCGGAGTCAAAGGCGCCTCGTGCTGGCTACAGGCCTTAGCGGGTGCTGTGGTTGCCGTAAGCGCCTTATTGGGCGAGGGATGAGTTGGGGTGTTTTCTTTCTGCGAGCTTTCGTCGTCCAGAAGGCTGTCGTCAGTGTGGAATTGGGATTGCGTTTGCGTCTGGGTGCTTGCGAGGCCGTGAAAGTGGTAGCGCGAGAAAGAGCTGCTCGAAGACGACCCCGACGGACACGACGACGCCTCCCCTCCTCCCGACGCGTTCACCGCCATCCGACCGTCGACGGAAGCATTTTCTCTCCCAGCAGCGGTGAGAGGCCCGCTTTTGGTTCCGTCGAGAGGCGTGGTGCGTTCGTCCAAGAGATAGCCCATGATTTGACTCGACTGTGACTCGTCGTGGCTGTTGCACGTGGAAACACGATGTGGGGAAGTTCAAAGTTAGATAGAATGAAGAGATCCAGTCTTTGAGACGCACCTAGCGTTCGGTAACGCGTTCGAAACAATCATTGTGACCCCAGGTATATCACGATCGGGCCTTTGGCGTCGACGCGTTTCTTTCAGGTCCTGTCTTTCTTTTGGCGTCGAACAAGGGGCATTAGACGAGATTCAGCGTTGTATCTGGACAAAGAAATGAACACAACACGTAATGGGAAACTTTTATATGAAAATACATGCTTTGCACACAGAATTTGTACTGCCAATGAGCGACTGAAACAGCGGTGGCCGCTGTTCTTCAAGTTCAGTCGGAAAATCTACAGCGCGTAGCTTCGCACTTTGTCGATCTTTCCAGCTCTGTGACGCGACAAAGCACACGATGCGATTGTGGAACGTTACGTCCAACGTACCCTGATGGCTGAAGACGAACCACCGTGACAGCTAAACTTCGGGAGGTTCTTCGCCAAAGTGTCAGTTAAGGTCGATTTGTTGAGCAGGAGCTTGCGAGCCAAACAACGCGGACTGTTCCTACTCCCACGTGGCTCAGGGACTTACACGCATCGTCAAGCTCGTGGAACTTTGTGGAGAACATTCACGTTCCTCTACTCCAATCCACTCTGTCTATTTTATATTCCAAGATGAAGATCCCAAACCCCACAGCACCAGCACCTCACTTTTTACGCCCACCATGACACGAATACTACGACCAGACGCTTTATGCGCAATAATTTTGTCTCTCGTTACTACCTCAGGAGCTTTCTCTTTCTCTTTTACGAACACTCTTTCGCAATGCAGCCAAGTCACGGCAGAATGGGACGGCGGCCAGCCTCCATTCACCCTCCTTTTGGTGCCAACGGGACACCTTACACCAGAAACGCGGACAATCATTCAAGAGAATATACCTTCTGGAAACTCAGTTTCCTTCACACTGAATTATCCAGCGCAGTCGCAGTTTGTTGCAGTCTTGAGTGATGCAACTGGTACTGGGACTGGAGGTGCGTGTTCCTATCACATTTTATTCCTTATGTTTCTGACAGTTTGGAAGGCACATCCCTCGTTACAACCGTTGGCAGTTCCTCGGACTCGAGTTGTTTGAACACGCAACCAACGAGTCCAAAATTCTTCCTTTTTCAAAGCCCTTCATCAGTCTCTCAATGTGCAAATATTGACCTTTCCGTTGGGTCACAAGCACAAGCCCCCATCGACATTCTTGGAATTGTTCCCGGCGGACAGTCATTCGACATAGCGAACTTGACGAATGGAGCGACGAACTTTACCTGGCAAGCTGACGTTCGATCTGGTACTAATATTCTTTTCGTCGCTGGAGATAAGGACGGGCTTGGGTCCGGAGGCAGCACAGACGTGATGTCGATTGGTAGTGGTGACTCGAGTTGCATCAACAATCAGTCACCGAGCTCGACAGCAGGACCAGCTGCCGGCGGCGTATCTACCGCAGCCTCTGGAGGTCAGACTGCAGGTGGTGGAGGGGGATCTGGTACCTCCGCTGGTGGAACTCCTACTCAGACAGGCTCGGGATCTGGTGGATCTAGTACTGGAACCAACGCGCAAAACCCCACTGGTGGTGGGACCAGTTCTCCCGGTAGCGGAGGGAATCCAACCGGAACTAACACTGGAGATGATCCAGCGAGCACAGGAGGAACTGGTGGTGGAGGAACTGGTACGGGCGGAAACAGTCCAGGTCAAACGGGGTCGGGTGGTCAGAATGATCCCGGATCGTCAAAAGTCCCTGGCAGCGGCGGAGGAACAGTGACTGGATCTTCGAACTCTGGCACCAGGTATGTGAAGCGCGGAGAATTTTCTTCTTTTACTCATTAATTTTAATGTATCAGCAATAAAAGCCACAGCAACGCTGGTTTGATCGCTGGCCTCGTCGTCGCAGCTCTCGCACTCTTAGGTCTGATCGCTGGTGGAGTACTCTTGTACAGGCGCCGAGCCAGACGTGCGAACGCTTACAACAACCTGGAGCACAACGCCATTCCAAATACCCATCCTTCCGCACCTTCGCAGGTGGCACCTCATTTGCGCGGTGGGGCAGGATCGACTTCCACCGACACGCTACAATCGATGTTCCAGACGGAGCCCTTCATCCTCCCCGCGGAATACAATCCATACCTGGAGCATGATGAGCGCGCGCCCCTCACGCAGAACTCGCAAGGATGGGCGGGCAGCGCGCCTGTTACTCGCCCGAACCTTGCTGCACGCGCGTCGAGCAGTCGAAGTAACTATTTCGGCGACTTGCCGCTCGCGCATGGCGCATTGGGCGGGGCGCTCTTGGGTATGCACGATACCCCGGCAGCGGCAGCGATCCCTCCCATCCCCCAAGGCGCGTTCGCCGATCGCAAGGAGAGCATCGGCCCTCACGGCGAGCCCCCAAGCCGCACGCCCAGTGGACGCACCATCCCTCCTTCTCAACGCACAGGCACGCGCGGCGTGCCCCCGCCGATCACGACTGAACCACTGACGCGCGTCGCACGCGACAGCGAGGACTTCTCACCCATCTCACTTGATGACGAGCCGCCAACGGATCCCTTCGCAGATGGGGAGACAGTGGACATCCCGCCGACATACCACAGCGTTCAGGCCGTCGCGGCTTCGCGCCAGAACAGCGTGATGAGCCATGTGGATGGCGCGAGCGCTGAGGCGGAGGCAGGGCATGAAGCAGGATGGGTTCCGCCTCCAGTTACGATGTCGCGATCGCTGAGCCGCTCGAACGCGATCTCCCAGTCACGTAGGACGCGGACGACTCGGAGATCGACGAATTCCTTCCAGGGTTTTAGGAGTGACGATGGTTCGCATGTTGGACAGTAAGCACGCATACGATCGGACGTTTCCATCATACACGATTTGCATTAGGACTCTACACAACAGCTGATAATGTACATACCCAATGTATCCTTACGATGTATCCTTACGAACAGTTGATCCAACAAACTCTTGTGAACCGAGGGACTTCTTTTGTATTGGTAAGTGATCAGAAAATACCGATAATATTTACAAGTGCAGCCTGCAGAAGCAAAGGTAGGTATATTGTGCACATGACCGGTGCAAACCAGACTCCTAGGATCTCCCAATTCCAAAGTGTCCGTGTTGTGAGGAAAGAACGAAGCAAAAGAATCACAGATTGAAAGTATAAGGAAGTCATCACCAAACGTCGAGTCCGAGAACCAGATATCGATGTTGCTGATAGTGGGACGCCAAGGATAATTGCAAGTAGCGCAGATAATGAGAAGTTTAGGAGCGAGGTGACAGAAATCAAGGTCGAAGCGAAGCAGAGATTCAGTGCTTTGAGGACCTTGGGCAATGAATCGTTAGATTTCCCTCTCGGCGTTGCTCCGGTCACTTGAACGATGACGAACAACGGCAAGCAGAATGCAAGCTTTATTTCTTTCAGCACAATGGTATGTTTTCGCGCTATTGGGGTGACGTACCACGAGTGCCGCTCGGGATAGCCATGAGATTCCTTCTTCCGAGCTAACAGGTATCCATCCGTTACTCGCCAACAGGAACACAAGTCCTCCGAAAATATGCGTAGCAAGCATCAATAGCAAGGCCTCCAGGACTGGGCGCGGTCTCCTTTCCCACTTGATATTCGAGCCATCTGAAGATTCTTGCGTTCTTTGCCATCCCGCGTTCGTCCATTCCTTGAGACCACCGAACATCATGGCGACGCTGATGATGATGACACTTGGGAGGTAATGACCGATCTTCAGGAAGGTGTCCGGTGTTGTTTGAATGTAAAAAAAGAAGGATGCGTGGAGGCGCTCGAGGAGGTTGTTCATTGTTCGAAGGGAGGACTCGATGATTCTTCGTAGGAGATTGAGTTGGGAATATAGTAGGTTGGAATTTGCAATCACTCACTTTCCAAGAGAGTGGAAGCCATGAGGGCCCAATGCGGGGACGCCGAACAACGTTATGGCATCTATTCGATATCTTTGGAAATATCAATAAATCCCTAACCCCGTTTTGCGAAATTTCGGATATGCTTGCCTATGATAGAGTCCATGCACACCACTTGCTTCTCCAAAAGACTGATACAGAACATGCCTGATAATGTTTCTAGCTCTGACGGCATATTCGAGCGCATCAGGACTCCGTTGAGTGATTGGTTGCAGCCAACTGGGAGGATAGGACTTGTCGGAGGAGTCGCGAGGGTCAAGGTGATTATACAAGACAACAGGTACTCCTCCCGTATGTCGCGATATCATGGCGACCGAGTTCATGAGGTCCTGGTTCGGGAGGCGTCCGTTGAGTCCCTCTACAGAAAAGATAGGGTGAGTGACGTTGGCAAATGTAATGAAGAGACGTACCGTGGAAGATACCGAGATGAGAGAATGAATGCCCAGGATAATCAATATTTAGCGCGTTCCAGATGACTCCAGAAGTTAATGTCAAGGGATCAGTCTTCAGGTCTGGGGAGAAGATTGATTCAACGACCAAAACAAATGATGTGGTAGAGAGGCAGTACTCACTCGACTGAGGTGCTCCGTGATATGCTGCAAGCCAAGCCTGCATTCCTTCTAAATGTCCGTCCCCCACTACGAAAATTATGTCTTTTGCCCAGAACGCATGTTCTATTCAGGTATTCTCGTCAGAAACAACCATTAAGCATTCGATTTGACATACTCTTCAAAAAGCCAGCGAGAGCGAGAAGAGTAGAAAGACCTCGCAGGTTCAGTGACTCATCCCCAAGGATGCTCTTCCAAGATGCGCTGATGACCATCGCCTCCGTACCCGACGAACGAGGTGACGCCAACATTGCGTATGCGTTTGTCCCTTGAATAGCCTGCGCAGATGATTAGGTCTATCCTGCAACAATTGCATGTTACGTACTGGAGTCTGTCCGATAAATTCATATGTTTGAAGAGCTGATCTGAGGCCGACCTTCTCAAATTCGGTTTTGAAGAACTGAGCTCGTCTGGGTACATTAACAACCATGCTTAGGTTTAGCTTGACAAAACTCACACTTCGCTGGTTGCATTACTATCCCTGAGTTGCTCTAATTGAGAAAGATAGAGGTCGGCCTTGTGTACTTCTCCCCAATTCCAGTTTGTGTTGACCTGTCATCGTTTACAAACCGAATGAATTGGGATGCTTATAAAAATACCTGGCTAGGCTGCAACGCGTTCTCGTCGATGTATGTCCCTCGTCCGAGTAGCGTTGATGGTAGAAATAGCATCCATATGTAGCCCACGACGAACATCGCAATCCTGTTTCGATATGAATTTCATGAGAGCTCAAGCAGCGACGAGCACATACCGAAACGCATCTAGCCAACGACTGATGAACACATGCAAAGCCCGCTTCCTTCGCACCCTTGCATCCTTCATGTTCTTGATTTTTGACTGCAGACGCAACTTGATGTTCGCCAATGCGCCCGGCATGGTTGTCGGAGGCGTCGTCGAATTGTCGAACTCGTCGTCGGTTGAGGATGACGTTTAGCGGACGGGACGGGCGCGTCGCGAGCCGTGCGAGCTGCCGACGCGCTCTTCTCTTATTACAGCCTTTGTCGCTGACCACAACGACGCCTCGCAATTCATCCTCTCGAACACTCGAAGTGTTCAATTACTCGATATGCCGGAGAAGCGAAAGAGGCGCGTCGCTTCGCCAGCAAGAGGCCTCGCAGTGGGCGAGAAACTCGACAGGACACGGCTTCGCCAGGACGCAGATGTTCGTTGGAATTGGGTTGGAACGAGGGTGAAACAGGAGGAGGATATTACGGAGGAGCTCTGTCTTTTGGCTTCAGGACTGGGGCCTAAATCTGCGAAACCATGTCCGAACAAATTCGCTCCCAAACCCAAGGATTCGTCGCCTGCACGAAGCGCCAGCCATGCATCGTCTTCCCAATCCACGCAAGACAGTGACGCAGCAGTCATCGTAATTTCGGACGAGGAGAACGAGATATGCCGCGACAAGAAACGTTGCAAGGATAATCCATTCTGTCTGAATTATCTGGGTCAGGATAAATGGCAAAACGAAGGTGCGTCTTAGACCCCATGTTCAACGTGTTTCACTCTCAACAGAAATAGACCGGGCGTTGAGGGATTATTTGAAGGTCAACCTGACGGACGAGGATCCTCATGAACTTGCCAGGAAATTCAGCATCCCAGTTGGATTGAGAAACCTAGGCGCTACTTGCTATGCGAATGCCTTTCTTCAAGTTTGGTTTCAAGATCTAGCGTTTCGTTCCGCCGTGTACAAATGCCAACCTTCTGAGGCTTCGGATAGTGGGAAATTCGAGGACTCTCCTATCTTCCAACTTCAAGTCACATTCGCGGCGCTCCAAGAGAGCAACCAATATGTGTACAATCCAGTCAAACTTGTAGAGAGTTTGCAGCTGAAAACGTCCATACAACAGGATGCGCAGGAGTCAGTGACTACTTACGCTCGTCACTTAATCACTGACGTCTGCTTCAGGTTTTCCAAACTTTTCATGTCCCATTTGGATAACGAGTTCAAGAAGCAAACAGATCCAAAGCTCCAATCCCTACTACCGAGTCAGTTTGAGGGCAAGGTCGTGCACACGACTGTCTGCGACAAATGCAAATCTCGTTCAGAGAGAGAATCTACCTTTCTCGAACTCGAAGTAAATCTTGAGGTATGTTGCTTCATGAGTCTCCGTCACATCTTCCACTTCTCCTTACAAAGATGATATTTGTTGCAGAATAATGCCACATTGGACGAACGCATCAAAGCGCTTCTGGAGCCTGAGCGCATGGTTGACGATAACCAATACCGTTGCTCAGTGTGCGACAGCCTCCAAGATGCAACACGATATACGGAGCTACGTGAATTGCCACCCGTTCTTCATGTCTCTTTATTGCGATTCGTTTACGATGTCCAGAGTTGGGAGCGGAAAAAGTCGAAGGATAAGATCCGTTTCCCTCCTTGCCTTAATATGGACCAATTCCTCCGCGCAAGTGGGCCAGATGGTCGGATGGAAGTAGATCTCACGCAGGAAACTATCGACCACGCGTATGAACTACGAGGAGTGCTGCTGCACAAGGGGCAGAGCGCTTATCATGGGCACTATGAGGCGCAGGTTTACGATTGCACGTAAGCACAGAAAAATAATATATATATATGCTATTAATTCACGACAACAGGGCAAAGAAATGGTATCAATTCAATGATGAGTTGGTGTCACAACTGGACTCTTTCACCACCTCCGCGTCGCCGCAGAAGAAATTATCTTCAAACGGCGATGACCCGATTGCCGTTGATGACGATGCCGACGATGAAGGGTGAGCGGGATAGTAGAGCGAGATGTTTGGCTTAAATCTCATAGCTAGCTCAGCTCGAAAACAAAAGGGAAACGACCAAGGAAGGTCGCGAAGACTCGTCGAGTCATGGATAGCGATGATGAACAGGAGGAACGGTATGTGTTTTGTGTTTTGGCCTTTATTTTCTGTAATGACTCACTTCGCGACTCAGAGTCGATGCCAACAACATCAAATCCAGAAAGTACAGTTCTTATTACTCATTCTGCTTCCGCTGTTGACGATTTCAGATTCATCCATTCCAAGGATGCTTACATGTTGATTTATGCTCGACGTGGCCATTCCCTAAATCTTTCGTCACCATCAGGCTGTCATACGCCATCACCAGCGAATGGGTCAACGGCTTCTCAGCCTCTTCCTCAGCCTCCGAGCCGTGCGATGGAAATCGTTACTACTGAAAACGACAAGTTCTTGGGAGATTGTACTGGGTATGACAGAAAGTACGTTTCGCGTTGCACGATTGCAACAAACCACAATTTCATTCATGCATGTTTAGGAAGGAAGAACTGGAACAAAAATGTATGGAACGGCGATCAATGGTTATGGATGTATACAAATCATGGTCCATCTCGAATCAACGAGAAGTGAATTTTAAATTTGTCTCAGCTACGCAGCTCACCTACTCATAACAGCCTTACATGATTGCATCGCGGAGTTCACTAGAAAAATGGCTTGGAAATGGTTTAGATCCACCACCAAAGTCTAAAGACGTTAAGGACAAAGATGCAGAGAGCAGTCCTCCGAAACCTTCTGAAGAAGATACAAGACAGCCAACTAAAACGTTGTCTTCCGACGAGGAATTTCCGGACTTCCTGACATTGGTAAACGGTTCTTTGAGTTCGAGTTCGATCTCGAGAGCCAGTCAATCCCCCAATACTATCGACAACAGCAATCTGCTTTGTCAACACCGCCGGCTTTCTCCAATACGCACGAAAGACGCCAAAGCTATTTCTATGGTACGAAGCTTATCTTTGTTCAAACTACCGACCGTAACTTGTGTCCACAGCACGGATTCGAGCTTCTGAAGCGCGGTGGGTGCACCTTCAAACCTGAGCTGTCGAAGAGCGCAGTTTGCGAAGACTGTGTGCGGGCTGAATTTAGAGGTGAGGGAGAGCAAGACTATCTTAGACAGCAAACTTATTTTCAACAGAAAAGCTATATCAGATCGAGCATCCTCGACTAGTTTCCGAATTCAGCAAAATCTACATTCCGGAGTGCGATGACACTGGATTTTTTATATCCAAGGCGTGGTTGAAGGGTATGAGCAGGAACATTTTGAAAGGCAAGGCTCGGTCTAACGTCGGAATATACAGATTGGATGTTGCAAAAGCCGAAGATGCACAGACCTTCCGAGGATGATCCTGCCCCCGATTCCCCAGAATACGCAGAGCATGTTCTATGCGAGCATGGTGGACTCAATTTATGTCGTTCTGACCGTCGGCGTATCACATCTCCGGTATGGTGTTTCGGCACTTTCTTACAAACCTCGACAAAGAATATTAACCATCGCAGGCTGTGGATATTCTGAACGTAGTTTTCCCGGATTGGAACCCGATTCCTTGGAGCAAACCCGAGTGTAAAATTTGCCAAATGCATCTAGACACATCCAAGGAAGCCAAACTAGAACAGCGCAAGAAGGCTGAGAATGAGAAGGTCGGAAATCAGACAATATTGGAGTCACGCAGCTAACGTACAAAACTTAGGCATTACTTTCTCGATTACAAACTGATTCGCTCTTCGGACGCAAAGCTCTTTTGGGTGAGCGGGCTTGTGCTATCGTCCCTTCGGATTTTATTCGCGCATGGAGGTCGTGGCTTTCAAAACCTGGAGATACCCCGAGGCCGAATTCTCTGGACAATTCCTTTCTGATCTGCGATCATGGGAAGCTAGTGGTGGATCTCAACGATACCTCGGATTTCGGTGACGACTTGGCTGTCGTGTCACAGGCCGAGTGGGAGACTCTCTCATCCTTGTATGCACTCTTCATGATACAGCGAGAATATCTCTGACCTTGGCAACACCCCCCAGCTACGAAGCTGGACCCTTAATCTCAATACACGACACAATTATCTGCGATGGCGGGGGCGATTCGTTAGTCTTCGATCCTAGTTGTTGTACCGAATGTCGACTGTCAAGGTGAGCAGTAATATTCTACATTTAAGGTCGTTTCGACTCGAGCCTCCTACTAGTAAGCTGGACTTTGTTGAGGCCCGAATATCTGTCGTTCTCCTTCAAGCGGATGATACTGTTCCAACTTCGGAAGAAGTACGAAACGGGAAGCCTGGAGGAAGCCATACCTCTGATAAGCCACCTGAGTTCCTGAAGAACGGCAAATCCGGCAGCTTGGCCTCAGGGGAAAGATCCATTGCGACCTATGGCAAGCCGAATGGCACTCGCCAGTCACGACGGATAAGAGATTCACGAATGCGCCACATTGATGTGAAGAAGACATCGACGCTGAAAGAAGTGAAGCGCGCGGTACGTAGCTCACCCCATTGGCCTCGACCTCTGCCTCAGTTTGGTCTGACGGAACCGGGCGCTCACAGATCGAAGCCGAGTTCAACATCGCGCCGTATCTTCAGAAGGTGTTTTACCGCGGAAAGGAGCTGAAGGACGACACGGAGACGGTTGCGACGTTGGGCATCTTGATTAGAGACACTCTGCACGTGAGGGAGCTCAAGGGGAGTACGTGCATCGATCTAGACTCGGAGACGGACAAACCTGCCACGAAGAAGGCGAAGCGAAATGAAGGCAGCGCGTTTGAGGGCACTCTGCTGGGTGGTGGGGGCGGTCCGTCTCGCAAGGACGAGCCCAACTCTACTGCTGCTGCTGAAGACCAGAAGCAGGTTCGCGAGGAATCGAAGGAACCCATGTGCATCGACGAAGCTGCGACTTCCAAGCCGTGTCCTGCTTGCACGTTCGACAATCCGTTGGATAATTTCCAATGCGCGATTTGTGATACGCCCTTTCCTCAGTAGCTATAGACCTTTTGTCCTTACGAGCAGTATCAATCTAGCGTAGCCTTCTTGATGTTCATTTTGATTCGGCTCGCATGCGCGTCTATGAATTTTGGTGTGAATACATGTGTAGGATACTACGGCTCTCGATCACGACATGTTATACATTTTTATAAGCGAAGAGTGTTGCATGAGGTTATAAACACAATCGAAAGGAAGGAATAAATATTAGGAGGTTCGTTGAGATTGTCATGGACGAAGGAGAGAGTAGAGTAAATGTCCGAAAAGGCATTCCGAGTTACAACACTGCAGAGACAGCAAAGAGAAAAACAAGAAACACAACACCAAAGAAGAAAGCACCCTATAATAACAGCACATTCCACTGGAACCTGAGATCAATACTGCACAATATCCATGCCGTTCGAAGTGACGGCGTTCAGCGGGAAATTTTGAGGTTGCGTGATAGAGGGGGCAGGAGGGAAGCCTGCGGAGGCGAGCGTGCCAGTCGAGTGTGGTCGGAGGGGATCTACCGCAGGCTGCATCAACGGAGCCGCCCGCGTATGAGTTTGGTGCTGCAGCAGCGAACTGGCCGTCATCATCACGTCCACTTCGCTCGACAAAGGACCTGTAATCTCGACAGCCTGGGCTACGGCGGTCTGCGTCGCGACCGAGACCTCGTTGACGGTGACCTGGGGAGGAGGAGGAACTGCTGCATCCGCGCTGGCATGGACAGCCTGGATGGCGTGGTCCGTTGCAACCTGACGCGCGGCTTGGAAGACGACCTGCTGCGCAACAGCGACAAGGGCATGCGAAGAAGCCGTTGCCTCAGAAACGACGTTCATCGAACCCACTTCGTGGTTCAGCGCCTGAGCGGTGACCTCAAGCACATGTTGCTGCTTCACGAGCGCTTCCATTTCAGTCGCCTTCTGGACCTCCGACGTAAGAGGGTCTGGCGGCGAAGTAACGTGCGCTATCATCTCCTCCGATACCCGTTGAGCGGCGCTCGTCAACACCTGCATCATTTGGGCGTCCTGAGCAGTTAGCGAAGCCGGTGCGGACTGCGGAGGTGGGAGTGGTACGGGGCTGCAAAAGAACATGGAGTTAAAAAATGAAGAATTTTGAAACATATTTGCTTCAAACCGATTTGCGGCTCCCGCTGCCAATGGAACGACAGAATCACTGGTAGCTCGTCGGCTCGGGTCGTTACCTAAGATCGGTCGTGTGCTTGAAAATGAGATGTCGTTCGTAGCTGTCACGGGAGAGACATTGATGTGGAACGTCTGTGAAAGCATCTCGTTGTGTCCATCGTGCATGAACTACGAAATTAAATCAGTTCCAGAATCACTATCCATAGGATGTAAGCATTAATTACCCTGGCTTCGACTGTGAGGTCGCAACTTTGAGCGTCGGGGGGAGGTACGCCTTGTAGAGTTCCGTCTTGCCATGTCATCCAAGGTGGCATATTCGGTGACAAGAATTGTACATGAATACTCGCTCGTGATGCTTGAGGGTCCCAGATACGAGGTGTCCAAGCCCATCGCAGTCCGATGTATGCCACACTCGGCGGTGAGCCAGCAAGCTTGCGATGGAAAGGTCTGAAGTCCCATCTGCCGTCAGGTCTCCTCTTCGCATCGATGTTCCAAATGTGGTTCCCCTTCGACTTCGCCTTTTTCCCGTCCTCATTGAATCGCGAAATATACGGCTGCGACCAAAGATAATTTCGGACCTATAAACAGAATAAAATAGATATACATAAACCATGCCGTAATCCCACACTAGAAGCCACGCATATACCCACCTTCTTCATGGCGATCTTGTCCTCGGGGTAACCTTGTTTCGCAAGCTGAAACATGACTATGATGACGAAAGACTAGTTTGACTATGTCAGGCACTCACCTCTTCGAGGAATCCGTTCGTGAAAGCCTGTATCCTAAATTTGAAAGGTCGGAAATCTGTCGACTCGGCGAGACGTTGCATCTTTTTGGCCATGAGAGTCTGATGTATCGGTTCACCCTTCGAGTCCGTTGCATCCACTGTAACATTGAAAAGTATACATTCAGCATTCAGATCAAAAATCCGCCGATGGGTAAACAGATGACACTTACAATTCGAGCAGATTTTGTTCATGAATTCAAAGAAAATCCGATCAACCTCATGCCGGAGGTCCACCGGAATGTCGTTTCCATGCACACCATTCGCACCTGTCTGATCGTTCGTGACAGGACTCGAAGACGCCGTCCCGTTCGTCCGCATGCGGAGACGCTCACGGCTGCTGTCGCGGCTTTTGAGAGGAGGGGAGTACTTGTTCAGCGACGCAGACGCCGTACGCTTGTGCGCATTGTGCGCGACGCTCACGCCGTCGGGCAGCTCATCGTCCGAGTCGCTCTCGTCGGAGGACGCGCTTGGCGAGAGAGGCGCCGACCGGGGCTGCGGGTACGACCGCGCGCGGGCGCGTCCGTTGAAGAGGCCGTCCCCGACCGCCGCCGGCTGCATTTGCATGGAGGAGGGCATTAGGTCGGACATCGTCTGCGGGTGGATCGGTCCGGCGTTTGGGTCTGCGCCATACACGAGAGGATTGGAGAGCGGGTTCGATAGCGACGACGACCGCGAGTCGCGGGTGAGGGAAGAGACCGACGTGGTGGAGGGCGCAGAGAAGGACGAGGGCGCATAGGAGAGGCCTGAAGGACCTGGGAGGGAGAGATCATGTGGGTGCATCGCGGACAGGCCGTTCATCCCGACATTTACAGACATATTTGGCACGGGACCTAGAGCTGATGGGGGCATGGAATTATCCATCGCGACGTCTGGCCATCCAGGTGGTCTGGTCGTGGTCGGGCTGTTAACATGGCTCGCGCTAGCTGCGGCTAGGGCAGAAACCTCGGCTGCTGTTGGTACAATATTCATCGAGAGATATGTTGTTTGTTGGGGACCGAGAGAGGACGATATGGACGCAGATCCAGGCACTGGCCATCCCGACATTCCCGCCGCTCGCTTGAGGACGGTCGCGGGACTTGCAGGCCTCGACGAAGGCACCGATGGTGGAGTCCGTCTTGAAGGACCTGGATGCAAGCCGCTTAGAGGCGAAGGTACAGTAACGGCTGAGCCCATAGAAGGTGGAGACAATATTACGCCAGCGGATGTAAGGGGTTGCGCAGATAACGGGTGAGGTCCAAGAGATTGGATGCCCATCGTCGCCGTCGAAATCGGAGGAGTCGCAGGTTGAGTAAGGGGAGGAAGGCCAGAGTTGTCTAGAGGTTCGAGACGGAGAGCTTTGTTGACCCGACTGCCAGGAACCGAGGAGGCACAACGCTTTCTATTCCCGTCGGGATCCGACGATGTCGACGTTGAGGAGGAGCTGGAGGGAGGAGGTGCCATGGCGTCGCTCGCAGCAGACAGCAGAGAGTCAGAGGAGGGAGCGATGGTTGCACCAAGGACGGTGGTTTGAGGAAAATTCGGTATAAGACCAGGAGGTTGAGCGAGTCCTTGCCGCCCCGAAAGTGAATTCGAGGCTCGGTGCCCTTGACCAACGATGTTCAGAGCAGAAGCCATATCTAATACGCCTGCGAAAGGGTCAGGTCCATCCAACCTCGTTTCAGCCATGAGTTGTGAAACTAATGAAATCTGTTTCTTCATTTCGTCAATCTTGTTTGATGCCTCGGCCCCTTGTCCCATAGAACACGCTTCGCGAGCTGACATGGCCGCCTTCACAATCCTATATAGTAAAAATATGACGACGAATCAGCGTCAGGAGAATGGATGAACGTCGAGACCCACCCCACGAGTACTTCGTCGACCGCCAGCATATGCGGTGCGTTCACCGGGTCTGGCCGTGAATTCATCCCTTGAAAATCCGCTGGCCCAAACGTGAATGCTGGCTCACGAGGGGGTGATGTTCGATTCGATACTGTCGTATTAGGACCACCCGGAGAAACAAGAGACCCAGACCGACTTCTGATAATCTGGGCGGCAGTTTGTTCGTCCAACGCGGAGGATAAAGCAGAGTTAGATGTAGCATTCGGGTATTGAGGCGGCGCTGGTGATGCTACAAGCGAAGGATTGCTCGACGGGGAGTTTGCATTGCTGACTGGCTCCGGCTTGATCTGCACAATGCCTTGCATAGCGTCATTCCCACCTCCCATTGCCAGTGTCGACTGGCTGGAGCCGAAGCCGTTGGGGAACGCCGAGGCTTGGTGCTGCTGCATCGATTCCAGTATTTGATCCATTTCTCGAGGTGTTACGCCAGACAGCTGCTGCGTGATTTGCGAGGTAGAAAGAACACCATTAGGCGCGGGGTCGTAGGGACTAACGACTGGTAAAACATGGGTCGGGACTGACGCGATACCGTCCACAGCGGCTACTGCAGCTGCCATGTATGCATATGCATTTGAAGTAGCGTCCGCGGGTGACGGGTAAGATGGCACTTCATTCGCGAGCACGTCCGTTTTGACGAGTGATTCGATGTTTGAAATTGGAGGGGAAGGCATAGTTGCAGTGCGCTTGATTGGTTGCAAAGTGGTATGAGTGGTCAATCGATCAAGGTCCGAAGGTGCAAACGCGCACTTTTGAGGGAGCCACTTGCAACTGCAGATAGACGCAAATTGGCCGAGAGTGAATTGGTGACCAGAGCCCGATTATATCCCCAATAAAAGCTATACTTTTGACGACGCTTATCCCAATAGGCGGTTTACGTTGTAGCGAGCGATGCTAGTTATCACAACGTCACGTATATTGCCCTGGTGGAGAGCAAAGCCGGTTAAAGCAGCGTGCAGAGATGCAAGTAGCTCAGGACGCACCGAACACGAGGAAATGGATGGCGACGATGTTCTGGACAATTACACGCGTGGCCAGTATCGCGTCCGAATGCGAGCAATGGAATCCAGCTGGCCCTGTTGCGACACTGTCGACGTCCAGGATATGTTAACGAGCACCCAAAGAACTCCCAAGCCCAAAGACAGAAAACAGAGCGTCGACGCAGCCCCGGACGGAGGGGACGACGACGAGCAGGAGGAGGAGGAGGAGGGAGGAGGAGGAGGAGAACGTTGTCGTCCAAGGCAGAAATGCAACTGAAAGCAGTCGCGGACAGACGGACATTCGCCATCGAGCCCCTCGCCATTTCATCGCCCACAGAAGGAAAGGCTATCCCATATCTGGCGTGAAACCCAGCCAAACTCTATTAAAAGATGCCACTTTTACGGCATCCGCAGCCCATCATCGGAAGATTCGTCCCGATCTGGTAGGTTCACCCCATATGCGGGCATGCTACCCAGCCAACGAGCCGGTTCGCCGACGCAATAAACGCAGCGAACAGCGAAAAAAAGAGTGAAGCGAGGGCTTGAGCACGTTGTAAACACGCATTTGCAGCGTCCTTGAGGCGTTCCAACTCGCGGGCTTGACGAGCGTTGGCAGTTCCTTCAATAATCTAAAGGGGCCGCTGCCATATCAGTAATTCGTCTCGCAGTCTTTGTCCAGCCAATTCCAGCGACTCCCTGCAAAACACAGCCAGCTCGCTGATTGCCAGGGCGAAGGTTCCTGCTCTCGGAGTATCCCAGCCATTCCGGGAGTCGTCTGACTCTTATTTAGGACTCTGGGATCTCATCTCTTGACAGCGTCGTGACACCTATGCGCTTCTATTACATGTACAGAACCGAATTCAACTCAACAAACCGCTCACTACTTCCAGGTAAGCACTCATAAAACTCACTATTTGATCCCGAATTGCGTGTTCTGAACGATGCAGACCATCGATAGCCAATGGACACGATGGCGCATGACATGATTTTATCGTTGAAGGCGTTCGTCGTTCGGCGTCACAATACACTCCAAGTTGTCCAGAATCTCTTTTTCTATAGGCACCAATCACGTCTACTTTCGATGGATCTCAAGAAGTCATCAATGAGGCTGGGAACCTTCGATGGCGATTCATTTCGTCGCAGCTCAAATTCTAAAAGTTCGTACTGGAAAACCATGCGCTTTTATATTTTCTAGAACGTCGTTCTTATCGCTCTCAACTCTCAGGACTCTTCATTGTTCTAGATACAGTATGTCAGTGGTACGTTTGTTGTGTAAGTTTTCGCGACACTTACTCCATGTCTCGAACCTCTATCGTTTTTCATATCCTCCAAGTCGAACAGCGAGACCAGCCCGGGTATTACCGGTTGTCATCCGCAAGTCTAGTCGCCACTATAGCACGTCTACAAGTGCACCCGCAGACTTCTACACTTCTGCACATCGCTCTTCTATCCCTGTGATCGATCCCATACGCCTCGGATGAAGAAGAATCGCCATACGGTTCGAATTCAACCTCGGATGCTCTCACCGATAACTCCTGCCTCAGCTCTTTGAGACGCGCCGGCCGCCTAAGCATCCCCCAAGTCCTCGTGGCATACACCAATGTGCTACTGCTCGAAAGGCGCACGGGCGGCTATCCCTGCAATCTCTCAGTCTTCTTCTCAAAGCCAAGGTGCCTTCCGACTTCCAGCAGGAACACTCCGATCGCGAGTATTACACTGTATCACTGCTAGTCTCCGCGCTCTAGAGAAACCTCGGACCCACCACCTGCGCCCGGCGACAATATACCTGAAGCAACTGGCGTCGACGTCGCACATACGTGCCTCAAGAAAACACTCTGCTGTCGCATATGCATCACACCTCCTGAACTCGCACAGGGACCCGGAGCTCGCTGGCATGCGCATACGAAAATAGGTTTGGTGAGACCACGCCGACCTGGTACAACCCGACCTTCTTGCAGCTTACGTATAGAGTTTTAACTCTACGTCTCTCCTATGAAGCCTTACTGACTTACAATCAAGTCGTTTTCAGTTTCGGATGCACTTCTGCGCGTCCTGAAAGTGAAAATGAACGAGGACGAGAAGAAAATGCAATCCGGAAACTCTCTTGTGCATGGTGTATATCAAAGTGCGCATCGGTGCATCGATAGGAGTCTACGCCTTCCATCCGGGACTCTTCAAGAATTTTACCCAGCGGTAATGAAAAGGAACCTCCGTAATTTCCCTAACTCTTAGGTTTGGTTCCGGCGTGCGTTGTCGGCGAAAGCCATGCTCACCTCATTTGCCACTAATTGGTCATGGAAGTTTGTCGAGTCCTCTCGTAGCAACGGTGAGCTATCTCATGTAATACTAATAGCACACCTGATATAACATGTTACTCATGTCCTGAATTCATGTTCCATTCCCAACAGCAGATAGATCGTACGCGAATAACAGTACCGACCGATCGTCGTTTTTTCATATACTCTGGCGTCCTGCAGCTGCCAGTGGCGATGTGTTAAAACAACACGCACTACTATTATACATTCGATGAAGAGCGGCCGCGACGCCGCACCCGTGATGGCGCAAACCAATCGAACTCATTCCATCCATCCTCTCATTCGATCAAAAAGAAAACAGAAAGGCGGACGCGGAAGAATGTATCTAGCACGAACTGCGCGGATGGACAAGGCAAGGCACTCATAAATCATGGGTCAGGCATGGAACGCTCCCGGATGAAATTTCCTAGCGCCGGGCCCGAAGATTGGTCACAATCGCTACTAATACTACTATGCACTATACGCACTCACATATGCAGGAGAGTGAAAAAGAGACCACATGCTCAAACAGCGTTATACATCAGCAATGCAGGGCCCACCCGACTAGCAGCAGACAGGAAGGCAGGAGCCTGCCAGGAGGTATGCTAAGAAGAAGTTCCGATTGGCTGCTACTTATTTACTTCCGAGCTGGACAGGAGTAAAGGAGGAGAGACGGCGAGACGGCGAGATCATATGACGGATCATTGATCATTCTCGCGTCGTGTCCTGCGTCTTGCAGCTCTTGCAGCGCAGCGGCGTCCGGTGCTAGTACTTTGCGCTCGATCGTCTTCTCCCGACATTCCTGGGTGATGGTGATTTTTTGTACCAACTTCCTGCAGGACTATCGCGACGCGAGCACCGCGCGGAACAGCACGAGGACCTGCTCAAAGCATACGCATACAAACGCACAGGATGAGTCCTCCCGCGAATCGATACAGTGACTATCCTCCTGTGATTCAGATAAAGGCCTACTGCATTGCGATCCTGCCCTGCGCCTTCTCGGAGTGATCTATGATAGTCTTTTAGTCTCTCCATCCGCCCTTTTCAGGTCGGGAGAGAGCCTGGGCAGACCGATGCCCATGGGGACACCGGCCTCGTTCCGCAACCTTCAGAAGTCAAGAAAAACCTAGGACTATCAAAGTTGTATCAGTGAGTGCCGACAGCTCATATCGACCAACATCAGATACGTAGAGTATTTGTGTACTGAACCTACTACCCCACGTATGCCCGAGCACAAGTTCGGGTCAGAAATACCAAAAAAATCCCTTTGTTCCTCGCACAATAATCGTTTTTCCGAAAAGTCACGATCCATCGCATCTTTGCCAAATTTTCACGCTCGCACTGCCCGCATTTTCTGCAGCTTTATGACAGGCACTGGGTAAACGTTTTCTTCGTCGATGTTCCTGTATCGGCTAGTCATTCAATTTCCGAGTGCGAGAACACGGGATGGCATCGTGTTCTTGGTGCTCCTCGTTTACGTATGAGATTCATTTTTGTGCGCTCGTGACGGTAGCGAGGAAACTATGGGTATCACGACAGTATCAATATCAATGTCGTTATTGATTTATTTAGCTCACCTAGATGGAAACCGATCTCGAGAGGGACAAAGGACTACCTAGCTCGTCTTCTACAAAACTTTGACCAGTAAAGAGAAGTATAAACAAAAATACTACCGGCGGATTAGTAGTCCTCACATATCGTACCTAAATTGAATTCGCCGAATCTTGTGTATGGACACGCAATGTGGAGCTGTTGAACTCTCCGAATGAGCGTCGAGTTCGCTGACTTGTCGCTATCGGAGATGCAATGATGAAGAGAACGGTTCATCGGAAAAGAAGACTTGCGCTAATTTTCGGTGAGAGAGACGTTGGTTCCGTGTAACCAAATCAAGGAGAAGAGCTGCTTGACTTGGGATCGTCGAGCGAATTTGGCGGTGCGCTTTGTCCCGGTGTCCAAGTTCAAGCTCGAGTTATCCGCCACGAGGACACTCCGGGGCGGAGACACGTCACTTCAGGGGGCACTGCGGGGGGCAACGTCAGCTCTCGATTCCCAAAACCATCTAAACGCTGCGAGTCAATCAGTCGTATCACCCACATCTGGTCGGACGTCGAGCAAGGCTACCACATGTTCGTCTTCGTCTTCCACCCTTCCACGCAGCAAAAGGTTTGGGAGCGGTCTAAAACCTTCACGCTAAATCACGACGTCCAATTTCCAGATGAAGATGCAGATTGCGGATCCATCGACGAAGTCACGACAGGATGAGTGCGACGGTTCCACGGGCCTGGGATTGCAAAAGGCACGCCTTCGCCAGAGATGGTGAGTAATTAGTGCGACGAATCAGTACCTTGCGAGTCGTGGATGCGCAATCCTAGAAACCTCGGGCTTATTTCGAAGCTTTAGAGCGTGGATGCGGCGATACGAACGAGCCAGCCTCGGAGAAGCTCATTTATAGTCTTTCCTACATCTTGATGTCGAATTGTGTGTTCCGCTTATTTTCCACTGTTCTGGGCTTGAAATCTGTAGGGGTTAGCCAAGTATTGTTTCGAAGAAATACATACGCAATGTTAAGATTGCGCTGACTCTTCCCCCTTCTCCCCATTTTTCACAGCGCAACGTACTGTGTATCGAAGGAAGCTTCGAGGCTTTTTCGTGCCGTAGCTCACCATAGAATGACGTATACAATCGCGAAGGTTCTAATTTGTATCTGCTAGGGGTAAAGTCTTTAGTTAGAAGCTTGAGAATTTTAAATCTTACGACAGTCGCCTTTCTCTACCAACGATGCTCTACGTCACGGTCACGGTTGTTATCAAGTTGGAATTAAAGATTGAAAGTCAACTCGTCACGGGTAGGGCGTCAAGGGAGACGTGCTACTCCTGTAGATTGAGAGTTTTCGAAGACTTTATGTTGTAGAGCACTAGTCAATGTTATCGGCAGTTGCAAGAATTGCTTGCTTCCTTGCCTTGGTAGTTTGGGTCCAACGATGATGAGACTCTTGAAGAAGTTTTTTCAACATCAGTTCGCCAGTGACGGTGGCGTTTGAGAAGACCGTGGGATTAGAGGCTGTGCTCGGTCATCTCGGGGCAACAACTCCTGCTCAGGACCTGCTGGTTCCTTCCACTGGCATCTGTTCCTCCTCGACATCCTCATAAACCACCACGAAACAGTTCAAATAACTGAGGCCTCCTCGAGTTACAATAAATCAGCGAAGACTTTTCACTACTGTGAAAGCACTGATCCGAAATCCTCGAACGAACATGGAGCCTGATTGCAAGAAATCCTTAAACACTCGAATCGCATGTTGACACAAGCATTCGAACAAATGTGGATTCCGCTCACTTCGAAGCTTGTCCCAAGCTCTGGTATCTGCGAAGCAGACGAATTTCTATTGTCAGCTAGAGGACTTCATATGATATTGCATGGCTAGGTTAGTACGTTCGTGGCTCGATTTCAAACATGAAACGGATTAACAATCTTACATGACGATCTAGGAAGTTTTGATCTAAATGCAGCCCGAACGCGTCATCAAGGCCTATTGCTGAATGAAGATATCTACTTTACAAGCTTCCAAAACATTCGTGTTTGTGAGTTTCACTCGAAAGTCACTCGCATAGCACTTCTTGACGAACGACTACTACTACAACGATCAAGTTTTGGAAAAATGAGCCAAGCTCGCGCTCTAATCTACCTCATCAGGAAGGATCTCCGTCTTTCCGACAATATCGTCTTTAACACGGTGGCATCCGAACGCGGGATCTCTCACCTCATCCCCCTATACGTCCTCAATCCCTCTCAGTACGAACTCAGCGGCCTTACTCAGGTCGAAGACGACTTGAACCAGACGTATCCATATCCAGAGGCTCGTTCTCGACTCGGAGGGTTCTGGCGTTGTGGACCTCATCGGGTGAAGTTTCTCGCTGAGTCCCTTTTCGACCTCAAGTCATCTCTGAAAGCAGTTGGAAGCGACCTCCTCATCCGTGCGGGTAAACCGGAAAGCGTTATCTCTGAATTTATTCAACACCTCGACGGAGCTGGGATCACTGTCGATGGTGTCTGGCTCACTCGAGATTTTGCAACGGAGGAGGTGGCAGAGGAACGTGCCATTGCGAGGGCGCTCCCCAAAGGTGTCAAGCTCAGAATATTCGACGACGAATCCACTCTTGTTCATAGGTATGTGATATTATCGCCCATGGTGAAGTCGTCAGCTGAATATGATTTCATAGGAGCGACCTCGATCACCCCATCTCTAAGATATCCGATACGTTCACCGATTTTCGCAAATCAGTAGAGCCTCTGCGTACAGTCGCGCGAGCTGCATTGGAAACACCGAAGACCCTGCCTTCACTCCCAGACGGTATCCCTCCCCAGTCGAGCCCTTTCGTCATCCCTCAAGACCTCGAAGGACTTATCACAGACTTGCAAACCCCGCTCCTCTTGAAACCCGACATATCACTTCCCCCATTTCCTCCCAACACCAACTCCGCCCACTCCTTCATCGGAGGCGAATCTCGCTCCCAAGAACGCCTCAAGCACCTCATCTCCTCAGGCGCCGCCTCTACTTACAAAGATACCCGCAACGGGCTGCTCGGATCCGATTTCTCCACCAAGCTCAGCGCGTACCTCTCGCATGGCTGCATCTCAGCTCGCCAGATCCACGCGGCGCTAAAGGATTGGGAGGACGCGCACAACGGTGGTAGAGAGGACAAGGGGACTGCGGCGATTCGCTTCGAGCTGCTCTGGAGAGATTACATGCGGTTCTGCCTCGAGAAGTACGGGTCGAGGTTTTTCCACATTCACGGATTTCACGCGGGCGTCAACGCGAAGAATGACAAAGGCTGGAACGACGCACGTAACCCAGACGAGTGGAAGCACCCCGACGACTCGAAGGCGAACCGCCTCATCTTCGACCGTTGGCTCTTAGGACGGACATCTACAGGTCTCATCGACGCCTCCCAGCGCGAGCTCATTCTGACTGGCTACACCTCCAACCGCGCGCGCCAGAACGTCGCGTCCTTCCTCTCCAAGCACCTCCGCTTCGACTGGCGCCTCGGTGCGGAGTGGTATGAGAGCTGGCTCGTGGACTACGATACCGCGAGCAACTGGGGTAACTGGGCGTACGTCGCAGGTGTGGGCAACGACCCGCGCTCGCGGGGAGGGCTGAGCAGGATGTTCAACCCCGTCAAGCAGGCGCACGATTACGATCCTGAAGGAGAGTACATCAAGGCTTGGGTGGAAGAGGCTCGAGGAGTCCGAAGCGTTCCGTGCGTCTGGCAATTGTGGAAGCTCCCCGAAACTGAACGGAAGAAACGAAACGTCGAAGACGCGCTGGTTAGGATCAACTGGACAGCGAGAGGCTAAATCTCAAATCGAATGTCGTGCCATCAAGACCATCACAACACCCCGAATGCGAATAGATACCATATATTCAGAAATCGAATGCCTATTGTACATACGAAAACAGGTAGCGATTGCGCATGGAAATAAGAAAATTGTGACCAGAACGGGTATTATAGAATGAGAATCCAGTTTAATACAGTATATAACGAGCCGATTGCAGAGTGAAACGGAACGAGACAAAATAAGAGGTTGAGCTATTGTGTCAAAGCAGTGAATGTGCGAGAGGCGCAAGAAGACGATGCACCGATGACGGCCGAACGAGGGAACCGGAACAAATAGATACAACAACCAGGCGGACGCACAAAATAGATAACGTGCTGAGTGTAAGAATAAAAAAGAGTGCAGCTTTCTTGGTAAGTTTCGTAACAAGGCCATGAAAAGATCCAGATTCTTTTTAAGCAATGTGCGTGGAGCGAGACGTGCGAGATTACTCTTTGACACGCCATAACACTGCAGCCGCGGCGACGCCTAAAACGAAGACGCCTACGGCGACCTGTGTGTTGCTGACGACCTGCATCAACATCATAAACAAGAGTTCACTACGACGGATGGCTTCGCGAATGGAAATGCGCACAGGTAACTGCTGCTCAGCAGCTCGAGCTTTTGCGGCTGCTCGCCGACCGCCCGACATGTCCTCTAGATTCATCGATTGGGCAGGTGTTGGAGGGAAGCGAGGGTTGAATTTGGATTTATCGGGAGAGTCCGACGACGGCAGTGAGTCTGCAGGTTGCGTTTTCCGACACGAACATTCACCAGAGGAAGAAGAACGTGAGTGAACTTGCGAATCAAATAAGTGCTCAGGCTTCGCACCGATGCTTCCCCCGTCCGCGATGCTGCCAGTCGCGCTGTCAACGAGCGTCGTAGACGTGGTCGACGTCGCCGGACTCCTGGACCGTGAAGACTTCCTACGACCACGCCTCGAAGGAGACGCTGATTGAGTTCGTCTCCTCTCTCGGCCGTGGTTCTCCGCAACAAGATTGTGGAACTTGCTGAAGTCCGTAGAGTATAACTCGGAATCGGAAAGACTGGATGGCGATGGCGGCGTGACCAGGCCGTGCTTGCTTCGCGAGCTTTTCCCGATGTGAATGTGTCCCAGACCAGCCTGTTTCGCGCGTTCCGTCGTGAACTGGAGCGCGAGTGAGGTAAATCGGCTCTCTAGACTTTGGATGGACGTCTGTGTCGAGTCCACAAGTTGTTTCGATTGTGCCGCAAAAGTCGATTCGAGCTGATCGAGGAGCGCAAGCTGTTCCTCCTTCTGCTTCGCAGCTTGCTCGCTCAACATCTTCTGGAACTCCTGCATCATGGATTGGGTCCGGCCTTCTTGCGCCTCCTGAGCCTGGGCTAAAAGAACTGAGATATCGTTCATCTTCGCGAATTCGGCGGCTTGTTCGGAACGAGAGACTTGGGCTGAATGGATGAGTTCTTCGAGATCTTTGACCTTGGTATGAAGGTCATCAATTTGTTGCACGGTACCCGCATGTTGAGTCTGCAAAGATTGCGAGAGTTCCATGCATGTCTCCAGCTTGTCCGTCAGAACCGTGATACGATGTGTCAGCTCGTCTGGTATCCCGGGCGGATGCACTGGATCCATCATTCGATCGCCCTCGTCTTTCGTATCGTAATCGTCATGCATTCCCAACGACGTCGGCTCGGGGGTGCGCGGTCGTCCAAGCTCCTCGCGCCTCGCGCTCCTTTCCTCTTCGCTCTCTTCCGCCTCTGACTCGTCCTCTTCAGGCACAGATTCGAGCTCGTGAGAGGTGATAGTGTGTATACTCCGGTTATCGTCGTCTTCGTTGTCGTGAGCATGTTGCTGATGTTGAAGCTCCGCGTGTCGCCGCTCCTCAATCATCTCCGAAAGAGCCGACACCTGAGCTACCAGCTCCTGAATGCCGGACGTGCTGAACTGAGTTTCCAAGAGATGTAATTTGTCGAAGAGAGCGGACGTTTTCGCAGTCGTCTCCGCAACTTGGTCTTGAAGTTCAGAGATAGACGGCTCGTTCGTTTCTTTGGTTGTTTGAGGCGCTGCTCTAACGGGTGGAAGCTGTTGAGGGTACGGAGGGAGATTCGGCGGCTGCTATTGACAAGCCTCAGTGAACACAAAGAGGGAATAAAACTTTACCGCACGCACCCCACCAGTTAAAATATCGCCAACCTCACCCATCGAATTTGCCATCGAGTTAAGCTCTGCACCCGTCTCTCGCGTCTTCGCCAACTCCCCTTGTAGTCTAGTAAGAATATGGTCGAACGAAAGTCCGCCCCTATTAGGTTGCCGGCCTGCACCAAGGCCACCCATGCCCGTCGAAATGTTCGCCTGAGGTTGAATGGATGGCCTACGAGCAGCTGCGCTCAACGTCCCAGCTGCAGAGCTTGGTGCCGGATGAGCAGATTGTTGTTGCTGGTGTTGCTGATAATTATGGGCTTCTCGAGAAGCGTTGATGGCATCTTCAGCGGTGAAGACGCAGGCGATCCGAGCAGCAACTTTGTGGTGGATGATAGTCTTGTTGTCTTCGCCTACGATGTCGATACCGAATTCCTAATGTGCGGAGTCATTGGAAAAGGTGAATTGAAAGAAGGATCAGGCAGACGCACCACTATGTCGTCTGTCTTTAACTCGTACTGCTCTGATTCGACACCCTCTCCAGAAAGACGGTCACCATTGATGAAGGTGCCGTTCGAGCTCTTTACATCCTTGATGTAAATCCTCCCTCCATCCTCCCAGACCTCTGCGTGTTGCCGACTGAGCACCTTTGAGTCGAAATAACCGTTTCGCTCTGCTGGTGCGGTCTTTTGGTTCGTCTGACGGCCGATCTTGACACGCTGGCCACCGGTGAGGCTTATTTGTTTCGGTATGAAAGAGTCATTGAGAGGGTATAGGTAGAGAGCGGGAAACGTTGGGGCCTGCGACGGCGTATATGTCGTTGCTGGTGCTGGCATCGTGATGGACGTCGTCGACGACGTTTTTGACGGCTGTGGACGACGACCACGAACGACGACGAGCACTGTTGTGCAAACGGGCGGATTATGTCAGCTTCTCACACGCCACTTTCTGCCTCCTATCTAACTTTCATAAAAATACAAAATGTATAAACGCCTAGGTTCTCAACAGGTCGAAGCATGCGGAAAGGGGCTCTAAGTGCGCGGAAGCAGAGAAATATTAATACAAAGCGAAAGCTTTCACATGGACTTGTGGAAAAGCGAGTTACGGCCGTCCGACCTTATGGACAGGAGCAAGACCAGAACTTTAGATCTGCTTCGAACTTTGGCTCGATAAATTCCTTGTTTGCTTGGTTGGAAAAGATCATTATGCTCGGTCCCCTCCGGTCGTAAAACATTGTCGTCTTAAAGATGGCATTCGTTCTTGAAAAAAGCTTGAGAGCTTGAATCAGGAATGACATGTCCGGCTTTTCCCGTGCAATGCTCTGGCACTGCTTTTTCGCGAAAACCTTGAGCGCTGCAAGCTTACTACTTAGTAAACGTGCAACAAGATTCGTACGACTTTGGCTCTCATCATAAATCTGACATATGATGGAGATCACTCGACCTCCTGAGGAAGGGAAAACTCTAAGATATCTATGATCCCCGCGTCCCAGAACCGCTCAAACGAAAGGCCTGCTTGTGACCTTCATAAATCAGGTTCAATAAAAGTACTGTCTAGTGGGTAGGGAGGGCTTACGAAAGGTCCAGTAGTTCATCCAAAGTACGCTCCTTAGCAGCAAGAAGACCCATCATGTTTATATCCATATTGTATCCAGCGCACGAAGCCGCTCCGAAATTTGCGAGCAAAGGTGCCGGAGCGACGTACAAACCCTCGATAAAATCCACTTCGTTCTTAGTTGCAGACGTTGCACGACGGAGGACGAAGTCGTCTGATATATATGACGCATGAGCGAGAATTTTTATGTCGGTTTGACAGAGAGAGGCGTACGGAGTAAGAAGCGGCTTGTCAAAGGTTTCGCGCGCATTGCTTTCGCTATATTCCGGAGGATCTCAAGAGCATGAGAATCTGGCCAATTGTGTCTGCGAAATGAAGCATCTTTCCATGAGAGGGGCTAATGAAAGTATACGCAGTGCTCACAAGCATAGGCGCAGCTATAGCATAAATTCAATATTAATGTCCGTTGGGAAGGAAATCAAGACGTACGTAATAAAAGTCGCATCCAGCAACAGGTGCTTCCTTCAGAAAATCTACCGGCACAAACTCCACTCTTTTCTTTTCAATTGCGGCCGGAAACTGCGCCTCCCATAACTACGAGAACGTCAACAAAAATAATTCGCCTGCGATGAACTGACATAACGGACTTTCGCCCCCTGCGCGAGCATCCCAGGCAGATCTTGGACGATAGCTTTGAAATTGTGTTCCGGGAAAGCCTTCAAGAGCGCCATAACGACATGGCCGGTGTTTCCAACAACGTCGCAAATTGAGATTTCAGACGTCTTCGGCAACGAGCCCCAAGGATATACTGCATCAATCGTTTCAACGGAGTGAGGGAGATCAACCAGAAAATCAAAATCAAACCTTCAGTCAATATTGATTTTCCGCTAATATCACCGATGCCTCGCATTGCTTTGGCGAACATCTGTGTTAGAGGTGATGAGCACGAGGCCAAAGAAATAATTAAACGAGGGAACTAACCGGCGCAGCGTCATGTCCTTGGTCCTACAACAGCCCAGAAATTATTTCTTTCTACTCTTTAAACCGATGAAAGAAGCTCACGCTTTCAAGGTAGTCGAACAACTTCAATCCATTACGCTTTTCAAAAGCGCTTGTCCCTGGGGTCGTGGAAGGATCCGAAAGAGTCTCGTACAAAAAGGGAGAAGATTGAAAGCATTGGTTGACCCTTGAACGTTCAGTTGACAGTGGCAATAATTATCCTCGCTAATTGACTTACAGTAGCTTGGCTATGGCACATGCGGAAGCTTCCGATCGGAGTTGCATGCTAAGTCTGTTGTTCGAGAATACGTCTCTTTCATCTAAAGACCAGTGTGAACAAGAGTCATTTGATACAGATTAAGACTCACGTTCGATGAAGATATGTCTGGTGGAAAGAAATCGCAGAGTCCTTCCTAAGTTATCCGCAGGAATGCCACATTTACTTTCCAAGTCCGTAACATGCATCCCCTCTGGATGTCCTTCGAGATGATCGGCGACCTTCGTGGAAATTGCCAGCTGTAAGCACGCGGATTCGGCGAACTGCTCAAGAGCGTCAAAATTAGTGGAAGGGCGTCAAATTAGGACCTTACGGCGAGTGCTTTCTGTGAGAAACGTCCTTTAACTTAGTCCGTTTATGCATCCAAAACTCACTCACAGTAAACATCAACAATCCTGGATTTGACACTATGGCGGTCAACTCTGCGCACGCGCCTTGAACTATACGAACAGCATGCCTCAAGCCCGGCGTCGTCGATTCAATCCTATCGAAACCCCCGACTAATGGGCTGGCTGAGTCAAGACTAGGTATTGGTATGCCCGCGTTCTTGTGCTCCTTGATAATGTCATCGACGGAGGTTCGGAGTAGGTCGACAAGCGCAAGTAATTGCGCTTCACCTGACGACTCGATCTCTTCTAGAGTGGTGGAAGGGTTCGCCATGATAGTCGTATAGTGGGGCATTTCCTTCGAGTTTTGGCGTGGTTATCGTTTCTGGTATTTATATCGTCGACGGACTTTGACGGTGGCACCAACAGGCCCGCAGGAGCAGCTGACGCGAATTAAACCAAGAACGTTTCATCATGAAAGCTAACTTGTATCGACGTATTGGGACTCCATGGGACTTTCCCGGATGGATGCTTCTACTTCTGAGATACGAACCATTCCGAATCGGAGACAACATTGACGCCTGAGGCATCTGGAATGTAAAGCGACGTACTATAAATTGACATCCCAGGAGATATTCAACCAACCAACCAGTCTTCAAGGTTGGTTCAGCTGCCCAGGCTTATTCTTGAAGTGCCCTTGTGCAAGGTACTCGAACCGACCGTGCTTGGTTAAATTCGTGACCGTCATGAAAGATGGGCGAGTCTTTGCATTTTGCTCGAAATCTCCCAACCGCTGCGGTTTCAAGCGTAAGTTTTGTAGCCCAATTCAATTTCTAACTTGACTTACCTTGTCGGTTTCTCGCGCTATTCTCCCCCGACTACGTGCAAACGCCTTCATTGTTGATGTAATGGGGATGGCGAGGCCGAGAAACCTTAGAAAATGTTTCCGAGTCGAGTTCGCGTTTGCACTTTGTTGTTGAGTGAGACGGCGAAACTCGCAGCAGATCTAGAGCACAGAAACAAACCGACCGACCGCTAAATGCAATGCTTCCAGGCATTGTTCTGGTCGTCGCGAGTAGAAGATGACGGATAGATGCAACGCAGAGAATGTTGGAAGCGACACGCAGACGACGACCGTGGCGCAGTTGTCCAGTGTGCGCTTCTCTCTTTTTGGAACGAGCGCTACATGTACACCACAAGCGACGTATCCACCGCCGGCTCGCAAAAACAATAAATCGTACGCAAGACCCCGCATCTTCTGCACCTCTTTCTGTCCCCTTCGGGGTGACATACTAAAAAATTGGAACGATACAGAGAAGATTAGCATGGCCCCTGCACAAGGATGACACGCTTTTCAGAGTGGAATGCACTTCGGTGCACAATATTTATTGCTCCGATTTCCAGAGATTTTCCTTGAAGATTTGGATTCGATTTCATTCCTTTTCTTTCAAACATTTTTCTGTCGAAATTCGGGAGAATACAATTTCGTATATTTATAGGTGAGATGTCAACGTTCTAAACCCTATATACGCCTGGCACATTACTCGAAAGCACATCTTGGAATTCAGTGATCGAGATCCATAGCATCATCGTGCTCCTGTTTGACGATGGGTAAATGAGTGGATCGGCTCTTCCTGGATATTTTTGGCTCTGCTGGGAGTGCAGCACCGGGACGCCATCCAGAAGGAAGGCATTGAGGGCGAAGCATTGTGATTTGCGACCGAGACTCGAATCTAGAGTTTGCGCTGAGTGGGTAAATGAAGTTAGTATGGTAACGCTCCAGTAGCGTCCACGTCCAATAAGGTACTCACTTCAATAGACGCTCGAAGGCGTGTTTGCCATAGTTTTTCAATGCGTATGCCTCGACGGTGTGAGTAAACGTTCGTTGGCCTGGCGTTCTATCCATCTTATCCAGAAGCTTTGTATGCTTCGGTTTTCTAGGTTTCAACTCTCCCAAATTTTGCTGCTCCGGAGGCGGGGGCGGATCCTTAAACACACCATAATTTAATATGATATTGTTGGGTGGGAGATCGTCCTGTGCCGCGATTGACCCATCCCGATTGCTTCGAACAGGCGTGTCTGCTGCTCTGGACTCGGGCCTTGAGATTGGCGGGGTGGGGGAAGAAGGGGGAACGGTGACTGTCGACATTTGTCGTTGCAGAGCGGATTTTAAAGGAGAGAGCGAAGATGCATGATAGAGCGAAGGGACGGTCGAGGAGCGAGTTATAGGCTGTGCTGGATTTGAAGAAGAGGACGATGCATCACGGATTCCACCACTGAGATTAGAGAAGGAGTTGTGATGCGGGATGGGATTTGGATGGTTCGAGGTTGTTGTCGACGCCGACTTCTTCAATGACGCTAAAGGCGAAGTATATTCTTGAAATAAATTGGGCGAATCCGAAGGAGGGCGCTGTGACCTTGAGGTTGCGGGAGGAGGCATCGAAGCGGAAGACTTCAAGCTCAGACGATCTTTAATTGGAAGGCCAGCGGTTTTCGCTTTCACCTTTTTCGTGGTCAACGTCGATGGTCTCGGCGTAGAAGGTTCATCGAAGGCGAAAGTAGAGCTTGACGATGCAATAGAAGAGTATCTCTCTGTACGAAGTTTTGATTTTGTGTTGACCTGTGGCTCGTCATCAGACGAGAGCTCGATGACGTCCGGTTCTCGATGTCGCGTCATGGAGTTTGCACTGGTTCCGGAAGAGCCTTGGGAGGGGAGATTCGTTCGACTTGTCGTTTCATGCGATTTATCTTGCTGGCAAGAATGACAGAACCACCCTTTGAAAGGCTTTCCGCCGCCTTTCTCTCGTTGGATCGCCCGGGCGACTGAAAGCACCATTTCTTTGGGCATAGGAGGATTTATACACACTTTTGGTTGTAAGATATTAGCACGAGTCGTAGTATTTTAGGAGGGATTACTCACAATGATGATAAAATAATGAGCATTGGCGACATCTCAGCAAATAACTCGCGTGATTTGACTTTTTACAGACGGTGCAGCCATCATCATCATGATCAACATCCATATCGCGGCGGAAGTTGTCCCAAAAATACCGTATGCGTTGTCTGAGACAGAGTTATCAGAGAATACAGAGTTAGTGCACTTGCGACGAATTTGAGAAACTTCCAGTTGGGAAAGATTCAGAGAAACGTTCAACTGGAGGAGAGGTGCACGAAGTTTAGGGCCGGCCTATGCTTTTCTCTCCCAGCGCGTCCAGCGTGCATTGGCAGCGACGGATGCCACCCACCACAACCACTTCTTCTCAATTCCGCCATCAGTAGACGAAGGGCTTTATCAACGGTGTCGACGCGATCTGGAGATTATAAAAGTGCAGGGCGCTTTAATTGAAGCTACGAGCTATTTTGTCTCTTTCGAGACTGTCCATTCTTTTACGACTCGGACATGCCAGCGGTCAAGCCACTTCAACATGTTCCCCAGGAGCCTCCTCGTCCGACGTTCACTGTTTCCTCTGGAGGAGCTGTATCTACCGGGAAAAGTGTAAAGAAGAAGAAGAAGAAGAACCGACTCACGAAGAGCCCGAAACCTACAGGAAAAGAACATCGCGAAGGCGCACGAACGACCATTAGGACTGGCAAGTCAGGCTTGAAGGTGCAAGACCATCGTGTTGCTGCGGCCATCCAGGCAACTGCTCTTCCTGACCCGATCCCTGCTGAAGGATCTGCTATGCCGAAGTTGAAGCCAAATACGGGGACGACCCTTTCGATCCCTCCGAGCGTGACTCCAGTTGTTGTTCCCAATCCAATGATATCTGGACTGCTCGTCAGCTCGATTGTATCGACGACGACAATCTGGGCGACACCAACCTCATCATTGGTTGCATCTACCGGGGCTTCTTTGGAGTCGTCTTCTGCTGATTCCGCGAGGCGTCTGCCCATCTACGTAATCGTGTTGCTTGCGTTTGGTTCCACGTCTCTGGCCATCACTGCTCTTTCGCTCATCATATGTTTGTGCCGTGGAAAACGCCGTCCATCCTTTCCGACACCTTCAGCACCTATTCTGCAGGACTCACCTCTATTCGGTGGCAAGGAACGACTTTCGCGTGGTCTCTGGGCTGATCCATCCTTCGGGAACTTGCGTTTCTCGGCGAACAAGAGTGCGAGCTTGCTTCGTGTAGGCAAAGGCGATGGTTGGAAACCCTTGGGTGTTCATAACGGAATATCGGACTCAGAAAGCGAGAAAACACTTCGAGCTCCAGACTCTGCGATCATCAACGAGAAACTTGCTTCCCCGTCGCCTGCCGTATCGGTCTTACCTTCGTCGATTCCGTCCTCGGCAGTTGGCTTGGCTTTGGAGACTCCCTCTTATGCACCTGTAATCAAGCAACCTCTTCGGCCTGTTCGTAAGGATGTGCCGTCGTCTGTCACGAAAGCAAAGCGAATGTCTGCAATCACTTCAATGTACGGCGGGGCCGAGATATCCTCACCAACGTTTACGGAGACGATGATCGCCTACCAAACGCCGCGTCCTGCTCCGTCACCTGGTAAACCAAAACCCGCTTTGAAGCCGTCGACGGCACCTCGAGACTTGCGGGCGCAGGGATCTCTCAAGAAAAGCAACTCTGGGCGGTCTGCTAGCAATCCTCGAAGGCATTCGGTGACCCGTTCGGACAAAGAGAAGGAGGATCCTTTCCTGTACGCGATCCCCAGTGTGAAGAGCCAGGAGCGACGCGATAGGGATACGAAGGCCCTCACCTCTGCGCTGGGCTTGGCATCCCCACCGTTGAACCCGACTACTAGTAATAACAACACTACATCCTGCTTCTCGCCTATTTCGATTTATCCGGAGGACTCGCTTTCGATGAAACGGCGCACTTCGCTTTATCGCTCTGAGATGCCGAGTCCGACGAGCATGTCTGCGGCGCTGGGAAGCCTCATGCTGCAGGACTTCCCTTCCACTGCTACCTTTGCGTCGTTCAAGAGCAACGGCAACGCCGACCCTTTTGCGAATCCCGTCGAACCAATTACGCTCAAGAAAAAGGTGGCACACGACAAGCCTCCTAGAGTGCCTTCACCGCCTCCACTGCCATCATTGGCTCAGATGGCGCTGGCGAATGCGGACCCGGACTATAGAAGCCCGACGTACAGCATCTACGGATACTATGAGTCTCAGAGGAAGAGCAAGGCGAGCTTCGCGACAGATTTGATGTAATTTTTACGATTGTCCTTCCATTTCATCGTGAGTCCGATGGCTCCCCTTCCATTCGCGCTGTCTAATGAAGTGTTTTGTCAGAGGATGATGGTCTCCCGTATGTCCCGCGTATATTACTATCATACATCACCTACGTCTCTTATATTATTCCATGTATATCGATCATATCGACCGCACAAATGCTATAGAACTGTATAATGGTATAGTACATTGCTATGAATCCTTGAGCTTCAGAAACGTGTTAAAAAGAATGCACCTCTTGCATAGAAAACATGGCGAAACTAAAGGGACGCTACTAGTTAGTGAGTTGAAGTCATGTCGTGTTCTCTTGGCAAGAATATTCGGATGTCATAAGTGTTCGTAAGTCTCCGTCGAGAACGTTTGGGGTCGACGTTCTACGAAGCATGAGCTATCGTGCGTTTGGAACGCTGTACGTCGGTGGATGACGACGGCAACGGCACCAACTCCGGCCGTGAGTGAACAGCGTTCTCCTGGGCTTCTGCGGGGGTCCGTGAAGGAACGTTTGGTAGCGAGCTCTCGATTTCTTCAACCCTGCGTCCCTCCTTCAGAACTTCTTCTTTCTCCGCGTCTGCGACCAGGCCCGCAAGCTCCGCCTCGAGGTCGGCATCGTCGATCCCGGCTTCCGCTTGCGCCATTTCTGAGCCCAGCTGAATAGCCTCGTCGATCTCGCGGTGGTCGGCCGTCACGGCGGCGAGCCCTTCGAGCGTCTCGTCGACTTTGTCGCGCTGCAGGGAAGGGTGGGAGAGGATTGCTTTGAGTGTGGACGTGCTGGATTCGTAATGCTTCATCATCTACGTAATGAGATGGCGGTTAGCAGAAGGCGGTAAGTACAAGCTATCAATGTGCTTACCTCGAGGTTGTCTGCCGCCTGCTCGATGTTGCGAAGCGTGTCTTGCAGCGTTCCTAGCATCTGCAGGCGCTTGCGAAGGGATTCCTCGAGCCCTTTCTTTGACCGGAGGTGGGTCACTGCCGCTTCTTTCCGCCCTTGTCGAATGCATTCTCGGACACTGCGGTCACGCCTAACGTGAATCAGTATGGGTGCATGGAAGCGGAGACGAATAATGGATACGCACTCGTCTATTCTCCGCTGAAGTTCGTCGTTGCCGGCCTCTGTGTTGGCGATGCCGGTTTTGACTTCCAGGATCCCCCGATCCACGACAGAGATCGTACGGTCGGACTCGACGTCAGTGAATTTGATAACCTACGCAATGTTAGGATGAATTGAGGAAATTTACACTTTGTTTGACATCTCACCTCGCCGTCCGATACTAATACCCGTCTATCTCTGTCCAAATACTTGACAAGGACCTTCAGGTCCGAGTTTGAAAGCGCCACATCTGGGAGCACGTCCCCGAAAGCTTCCCTGAACGTCTCGAAACTGTACAGCGCGTCTGCACGCGACACCATGACTTGCTTCTGCCGTCGTCGCTCGACGGCATCTGCGGCCTTCTCCACGAGACTTAGCACGACGTATCTGCCCGATACTCTTCGCCATAGCGCCGCTTCGGACTCGTGCGAGTCGCCGTCGACGAAACTGAGCTGCTGGAGCGCCCACCAAAGGGGCTTGCCTACCACTGTTGTGGCCACACGATACGCTAAAGACCCGGAATGATAAATTGGCGTCGTTGACGAGAGGAAATGCTCGAACGGAATTAAGGCGTGTGTGTCGCGCAGTTCAGACTGTTCTAGGAGGAGGGCTTTCGTTAAGGATGTATCAAAGGAAATTAGACGATTACGCACGACAACTGATGCGAGCCCCAACGGCTTTCCTGCACCCTCATATCTAAGATCCTCTTGGAGTGACTGTGAGACTGTCAAAGATAGGACGTCCGGGCTGGATGCCTGAAGGCCATTCGCAACGACGTCTGTCAGTGTGCGTTTCCACCATTCGACGTTTGCATTGAATGAAGTTGGATTTGAATGTTTCTGGAGAGAGATATCAGAATAGAGCGCCTTTAAACGCGTTGTCGACGCTGTTGAGTATGTAAAAAGCTTTGCAAGTCGTTCGTTTGGCATCGTCGTCAAACGTCGTCGTGAATGTCGAAGTCAACTAAAGCAGAATGACGCGCCCGTGGCCGTTACCCCTAAATTCGGGTTCAACCGACGCGTGCTGGCGACGGCGACGTCGACGTCGTCAAAGCCTCTTGCTCGTTGACCAATGACCACCACCATGGAGAACCTCAGAAACTCTACGAGGCATCACACTACGCAACTTCAATCGATCTATCTTGTGTCGCAGGCTTCATGAAGCTATGTCAGCGGCGATGTTTTCTCATCAATCGCGTACTGTTCGCAGACTCCAAGCAAGTCGGGGGGCGCTCTTTTTCACGCTCCAGTGAACTCTTTTGCCCACGTCGGGGCTGCGCAGCGCACTTCATGAGAGATTTGAAAGCGAGGGTGAGTAGATTCATTTACATCCTTTTGTGTTCTCTGAAATACGATCGAATTTTTTCGTAATTCCATTCCAATTCGGCAGAGCGTCGCTCGCTTCTTCACTAGTGCAGGGAACAGTGCATACGGATGTCGGCCTCCTTATGTTTCCCTTCTGTAAGTCTATTCCCCAACATAAATTAATTTCTAGCTCAATTCTGAACGCAGGTGGCTATCCGCTTTACGACCGCATGTCCTCCCTCGGGAGTCAATGCCTGGCCAGCCCGAGCTCAGAGGACAAAGACCCACGAAGCGGAGAAACGCAGGTTAACTTCTGAAACGGTCAAGAAATTCGCAGCTGAGGATCTCACAGCCAAGACAACGGATACAGCGACAATCCTCTAGCTCTTTTTATCCAGCGAATGGCTTGCTGGGAAGTCTAATACACGCTGACATGTCGCGTGGAATAAGGATCGCGAGCAAATCCACTTCTTCCACAGGCTGAGTAAATTGTCGATTGCCGAGCTGGAGAATCCCTCCTTCTGTGCGGTGCTTGTCAACGCGGATGGAGGAGAGCGCGTTTCTCCGCATAATCTGCGATTGAGAGGGGATGATGTAGCCAAGGCCGGTGCAATGCGCCTCCTAGTCGCTTCACACCGTGCTTCACGCAAACGCCTGTTATCGAGAGGCGCGACAGTATAAAAAGGCCGTGGCTAGCGTCGAATCAACCCAACAATCATCGGATACTTCTCTCCGTTGAACTTCACCTAAAAACTCACCTCCTCGTGCCCCCTTCCTTCACATTCCTCCACCTTCGACCTCTCGAAAATGATCTACTCCGGCAAAGAGACCCAGACTGTTTCCAACGGCCACACCAGCAACGGCGTCCATATGGACATCTCGACCTCGAACACCGTTCCTGTTCCGAGCAACGAAGGCGACATCACTCCCGAATCACCTTTGTCCCCCGTCGTCGAATCGAATGTGTACTACAATCCGCGCTACGACCCAAAGAACTTCTTAGAAGGCCCTCTTTCTTTGGACCCAGCAACACGCCTCCGTCAAATGCTTGCTCGCCCCGGTATCGTGGTATGTACATCTTATAATGTTTTAGATGTTAGAAGTCTAATCTTTATTCCAAGGTTGCCCCTGGTATTTGTGATGGAATTTCGGCCCGCTGCGCTATCGAGGCTGGCTTCGACTGCTTGTACCAGAGGTCTGTACATCTCTTGCAATACCCTTCGAATACTTGTTGATATGATAATTTGCCTCATAGCGGCGCTGCGACCACTGCTTCCCGTCTCGGCCAGCCCGATCTTGCCATCGCGACGCTCAATGACTTCGTCCAAAGCGCTCAGATGGTTTGCAGCTTGGATCCCACAATGCCGGTTATCGCTGATGCTGACACTGGGTAAGTCAATTTATTCTTTGCTCATCAACTCCAACTCACAATCTCCTTCAAGATTTGGTGGACCCGCCATGGTTGCCCGCACTGTCACGCAATACGCTCGCTCCGGTGTTGCTGCAATGCACATCGAAGACCAAGTCCAGACAAAGCGCTGCGGCCATCTCCTCGGCAAGCAAGTTGTCTCGCGCGAAGAATTCCTCACTCGTATCCGCGCCGCCGTCATCGCTCGCGACTCCATCCCAGGCGGCTCGAACTTCGTCATCATTGGCCGCACAGACTCTGCTCAGGTACTCGGTATGGAGGAGGCCGTCACACGCCTGAAGCTCGCCGCTGACGCTGGCGCGGATGTGTGCTTCATTGAGGGCGTGCGCACAAAGGAGCTGCTCATGCAGACTGTCGAGGCGCTCGCGCCCAAGCCGGTGCTCGTCAACGTCATCTCCGGCGGCCTTACTCCATCCTTCACCTGCAAAGAGGCGGAGGACATGGGCGCGAAGATCATCAGTAAGTTTGCGTTAACATACAATTTAAAGCTCAATCTCTGATACTTGCTCTTCGCAGTCTTCTCCCTGGTTTCTTGCGTCGCTGCCGTTCACGGCATTCGCGCTGCACTCGCTTCTCTCAAGAAGACGGGTACCGACTTTAGCTCTGCTCAGGGTATGGACCCGAAAGCATTCTTCGAGGTGATGGGTCTCGACAGCGTCGTCAAGCTCGACGCAGCAGCGGGAGGCAAGGCATTCGAACTTGTATAAACTCCTCCGTCGTCTTCTTTATCTTATGGGGCTCCGCGTTGCATTCTTTCTTGTTCACTATAGATCATACATTAACTTAACCCGCAATCTCTGTAATCTACCGCAATACGTGTCCCATACATGTTCAATTAGATCTACGAGTGGTAATACTCGTCCTTGAATGAACTCCATTCAAACAGAACCTTGAAGTCTGGCGAGTGAAACGAGTGGAAGTAAATTCGACTTAGAGTTATGTATTTCCTTTTCTGCCAGCCAGCGCGCACCGGCATGGCGTTTTCGTGCAGCTTGAAAACCTTCCTCCACCTCGCTCGTTCTACATTTTACACTGAGTCTGTTGTTGTTGGATACGCCCGTTGATGAGGTAGGTAAAGAAAGAATTGCTTCTTGAACAATGTCGACATCAGACGAGGATGAAGAATATGAAGTCGGTATGTCTCCACAACGCCAGCCCTTTGAACGCGTGCGCATTCGTCTTTCTGACCTCTTACCAAAGAAAAGATTATCGAAGCGTCGGTGCAATGGAAAAGAGGAAGGAAAATATTATGGGTGCGTTGGAATCTACTGGCAAATTGAAACGTTCTGACGGCAGCATGGACAGCGTTACCTTGTCAAGGTGAGCAGGTCGCCTTGGCCTCGTCCTTTCCCGATGCCTCCATTAACTTTACAAAACATTCGTTTAGTGGAAAGGATACGATGAGAGCGAGAATACGTATGAAACTCTTTGTAGACCCAGATGGGAGATTGAGCTGATGATGTCGTACGTAGATGGGAGCCACAAGAACAGCTCGAGAACGCACCCCTCATTGTCAAGAAGTTCTGGGCGTCAGTAGACACGGATGGGAGAGATTGGGAGGATGGAAGTAACTTCAATGTGGGAGATGAATTCTCTATTGGTGCGTACAAATGTTATATACGATATTCACTCCTTTTGCTCACCACGATTGATTGCCCGAGCAGAAAGCTCGGCGCCACCGACGACTTCTCGTCGGACGAAAGTGAAAAGGGCTGATGACGAAGATGAGAAGGAATCGCTAGCGACCTCTTCTAGCAAAGGTCTTCGAAGTAGTGCTCGAAAGAAGGTCGATCGCGCAGAGGAGGGGAAGAAGTCAAAAGCGCGGCGCACGGTAGAGAAAACATCGGTATCTTCTGATGAGGAGGAGCCTACGACCACAGTCACTTATACTAAGAAGAGAGGTCCAGGACGACCTCGTAAATCCGAAGTGAAGGTCGAGCAGCCGCCAGCAAAGAAAAGAGGCCCAGGGAGACCTCGTAAATCGGAGGTTAAAATTGAGAAGACGTCAGTATCTACGGACGAGGACGAACAGCCAAAAGTCTCTGCGAAGAGAGGTCCTGGAAGGCCACGTAAATCTGAGGTACGCAAAGACGAGCCTGTTGCATCAACATCGAGGAAGGGGGAAAGATCGCGCAATGAGAAATCGGATGCGGAGGATGAACAACCCATCACTTCACCCCGTAAGCCAGGAAGACCTCGCAAGGATCAAGCTAAAGAAAAGACGTCGATTTCATCGGACGAGGATGATCAGCCTAAGGTTTCACCAAGAAAGAGAGGCAGACCTCGCAACTCAGAGTCGCAGAAGAAACCCGAGAACGAAGCATCTTCATCCAAGCGCCCCGGCGGGAATAGCAAGGTGATCAGCGTGTTATTCTTTGACGTCACGAGCGCTAATAAAATAATATTCTGTGTGCAGACCGAAGCTGCAGTTGATTCAGATGATGATCAACCTCTCCATCCTCGAAAGAGAGTGAAGGCGTCTCCAGTGAAATCTAAAGCAAAGACGAAGAGGAAAGCGTACGAGTCTGATTCGAGCGGTTCTTCGCCGCCAAGGGTAGTGCCTGCTTCGAAGGGTAAAACGGTCATGACTGTAGACATCCCGGTCAGAAATGTGAGCGGGAACTCGAAGGCTCCGACAGAAGAAGTAGATTCGCCTGGTGGCTCTCTTTTCAGTGGCGACGAGGACGAGGACGCTGATGGCAAAGATAAGCCCAATGTTACGAAATCGGGCGTACGGGAAGGCTCCATGCTTCCCCCCTCTGAGATTCGTCAAAATGGTAGGGCGTCGTCAGTGATGTCTGGAGGAGGGCCAAACTCAAGACGCTCGATCTCGGTGGACAGGCCTAATGAAGTACCGTCGTCGTCTGCCATACCCGCTCATCGCCAACGGGCTGCGAATCCGCTGGTCAAGCGAATTGAAGACCCAGAGTTCAGCAAGTCGATTCAGGAGCGTTTGGCTGCTAGACGTGCAAGTGATTCTCCGGTGCCGCCAGTCCAGGTACCTGCTACTGATGCGGTGGCTTCGTCCAGTACCATGCAAGCCCCTCCATCGGCTGCCAAACCGAAGCCTATTCTACCGCCATCTGGTCTCTTGACATTTACGAAAGGTAAATTGAAGGTCCAGCGTGCGAGACATGTCCCCACTCCTCAAGCGCCGCCTCCAGAAACACCTACGTCTGTGAGAGAGCCAACTCCACCTCCCGTTGAGCAACAGGAAGTTCAGGAGGAAATAGCCCAGGATACTGCAGTGAACGAAACCGCCGAAGAGCAGCGGGATTCAAATGGCCTTATGGACGACAATATGGTGGTGGATCAAAATGATGATGGCGACATTGACATGGACGCCGACGGCGAGTATGAGGAGACAGGATCTGCACCTCCAGATGAGCTTCTCTTACGACCCAGTTTCGCTATCACAGGAGGAGAGGATCTGCCTGAATTCGAGGATGATGCACAAAATACGTCTATTGAAGATGGGGAGATTAAGGAATCGTCCACAAGTGCCAAGTATGTTTGAGGCATGTTTTCACGAAAACATTTATTGAGTGCGTATTGCAGTGTACCTGAAGCTTCGTCGTCGTCGTCTGTTTGGCAGCCGACTAGCCTCCTCGCTGGGCCTCCAAGGCATAGTACTACGTGGAAGCAATCCACGATCTTCGGACTCGCGTACGTCTCCAGGATTCCGTCATTATACGTATGTTTCTCACCACCTTTATCAATGTAGAACACCTCCCGTAACGGGTGGATCTTCGTTTGCTTTCGAGCCTTTCGAGCCAACTTCCCTAGAACCGTAAGTCACGTTCGGTGGAGTCTACCAGTGTGCTCACCGAATTTAACATTTAGACCTGAAATTCATGCGCCAAATAGACCCATGTTCAGTATCGCACTCGATCCCTCGCGCAGCATCCCAGTTGTACTCAAGGACGTGCTTCCAGCAGTTTATGATCCAACCTCGCGGGTGAACGATCTTTTGGCTGGAGCTCCGAACGGACCACCAGGGAAAATTTATGCTCCGGAGGTGCTCCAATTTGTGAAGAAGGGAGGCTCGTGTGCTCGAATCGTCCTCACTGACGAAACAAATCCGAATCACGTAAATTACTTCAATCAACTCAGACTGGAGCTCGAAAATGGCAAACTTGTGAGTAGATTTCCTTCGTCAACGAAAATAAAAATCAGGTGTTTACGGCGTCCTTAGTTCATTGTTGCTAAAGGGCCCATCTCGGTCGTCGTCTACTCGTCTCAGAACGCGCAAGTCTGCGACGCATTATTGGTGCCCATTAATTTAGTCGGGCTATCAAAAACGGTGCTCATGTCCCATATTGTCGTGGAGTCCCCTGGCGAATTTGCGAAGTTCGCAATGGATGCTGTTGATCTTAAACTTTTGTAACATAAAATTATCTGCTATCCTGTTATCGTTTCTATGTATCATATTGAGCTTGGATTTATCAAGAGGGGAACGAGGTGCAATTTGATGGAGGAGTGGACGAGACGAGCACGTGAGGTCTGTTTATTTGATTTCTATTTGCGCGTTGTGTACGCGTTGTTTGTTTGGCCACGCAGCAACTCTCTTCCGTTCACCACCACCATCTCGCGTCGCTGTGGAATCGTCTATCGTCGTTGGTGATGCTGCGAAGGCAACCAGTGACCACAGATGGCAAGGTCGTCGATAGATTGCAGGAGAGTTATCGGGTGAACAAGCCGTTCAAACCTCCCACATTGGCCAAGTCACTTCAGCGCGATCAACCCCAGAGGAAGAGGAAACGGGTGTCATACAAGGGCGCGCAGGCCGACTCAGATGATGACGATGACAAGGAGAACAAGAAGAAGAAGAAAGGCTTTAACGACTCGGGTTTCAACGAGGCGGACTTCGCAGACCATGACCTGAAGCGATTTCCGAAGTACGAGGTCAAGCCGTTCGATGCGGTGGCCTCACGACGATTCTCTATCCCTGAGATGAAGAACAAGAAGGGGGAGGTACTATCTACTGCAATGACCGGCGCATCATTGGGAATCAGACCCTTGGCTGTTCTAATCCCTCGTCCATTGCACGATCCAATGGCGGACCACGCGATCGTGCTTTATGACCCTACTATGGATAATAGGGAGACGGAGGAAGAGAAGATCGAACGAGAGAAAGAGGAGGCGAGGATCAAGGCATTGAAGGAGGCGGATGAGAAAACGAAAGGTTTGTACAACCCGCACAAGCCCTTGCGAAAGCTACTTGGTGAAGATGATAAGAAGAAGCAGCTGACGCAGAAAGTTGCTGTCGTTCTCTCACCCATACTCTCCAAGGTGCTTCGTCCTCATCAAATCGAAGGCTCGAAGGTGAGACAGAACTCACTGGCGCTCAACTTTCGACTGAAAGTCCTCAGTTCTTATACAATCGAACGACTGGCTTGAACAAGGAAAATCAGTATGGGTGAGTTATTGTTCCTATATCATCAAGAGAACATATTGATGTCGTTCGTAGATGTATTATGGCGGACGAAATGGGCCTCGGAAAAACGCTTCAGTGTATCTCTCTAATGTATACTCTCCTCAAGCAATCTCCACACAGCGGGAAACCGACGATCGACAAATGCATCATCGTTTGCCCGAGTAGTCTCGTCCGAAACTGGGCGAATGAACTGAGTAAGTCTAACTTCTTAGAGAAGTCACCTTTGAAATTTATGTCAATATTTCCGCAGCCAAGTGGCTAGGAACTGAAGCTCCTGGGGTTTTGGCTGCAGACGGGAAAGGAGGCAGAGGTGAACTTGAGATGAAAGTCCTGCGATGGGTGAACGCAAAGGGACGAAATGTGACTCAACCTGGTGCGTATCCTGCTTTAGTGGACAAATCGCAGAGGTTGATGCCTCATAGTGCTCATCGTCTCTTATGAGACGCTACGTACATTGGCAGATGTACTTGGAAATGCATCTGTTGGTTTAATGCTTTGTGACGAAGGCCATCGTCTCAAAAATGCAGGTTCGTGTCGCCCATTCCTTTGCTCGCTTCAATAACTGACACGTCGTCTGCCTCTTCAGAATCTTTGACGTACAAACAGCTCGATATGCTCAACGTGAAGCGACGTGTCATTTTATCTGGAACTCCCATTCAGAACGATCTCTCAGAATACTATGCTCTGTTGAACTTCGCGAATCCTGGTTACCTTGGTACGAAGGAGGAATTCAAGAAGAACTTCGAGAACATCATCATTCGAGGAAGAGATGCTGACGCTTCCGATAAAGATAAGGCGAGATGTGAGGAAAAGCTCAAAGAAATGGCCGGCCTGGTAACGCCGTTCATAATTCGGAGAACGAACGACTTGTTGTCAAAATATTGTGAGTCTGATGCTCGATGTCGCCTTGTGCGCGCAACTGAACACCAAATAGTGCCAATTAAATATGAGCAGATCGTATTCTGTGGACTCTCTGAACTACAACTGGCTCTCTACAGACTTTTCATCACATCTCCCGAGATCAAGGAACTGTTGAAGGGAACGAATTCTCAGCCCTTGAAGGCCATCAATATCCTCAAAAAGCTCTGCAACCATCCGGAACTCTTGGACCTTCCCAAAGAGCTACAAGGAAGCGATCACCTCGTCCCGGAAGGCTTTTGTGTGGCAAAGGCAGGTCCGAAGGGCTCCAGTTCTTCGTCAAGAGGGACTGGCAGAATCTCGGGCGTTAAGTGTGAATGGAGTGGGAAGTTCGTGGTTCTCGAAAGGTATGCATAGTAACCTCCCAGCGAAACTTCGCAGCGCCTAACCTGCAGACGAGGTTTCTACGCCGGATGCGGGCGGAGACGAACGACAAGATAGTCCTTATTAGCAATTATACACAAACGCTTGACCTCTTTGAACGACTTTGTCATGGAAATGGGTATGTCATTTCGAAAGATAGCATATCATGTGCTCACACTTTCGTCAGATATGGTTACTATCGACTTGATGGGAACATGGCAACAACGAAGCGCCAGAAAGTCGTCGACCAATTCAACGATCCTAACAATCCGGCGTTCGTTTTCCTCCTTAGTAGCAAGGCAGGTGGTTGTGGTATTAATCTTATTGGGGCGAATCGTCTCATTCTGTTTGACCCCGGTTCGTCTTCATTTCGTTGCGAGAGTACACTCAATGAACCCAGAAGCAGATTGGAACCCAGCCTCGGATCAACAAGCTCTTGCTCGAGTGTGGAGAGATGGTCAAAAGAAAGAATGTCCGTGTTTACCCGGTCATCTTCTAACCAATATATTGATTCCCCGCAGGCTTCATCTATCGCTTCATCTCGAAAGGGACGATCGAGGAAAAGATTTTCCAGCGTCAAGCTCAAAAGCAGGCCCTCTCTTCTGCTGTTGTCGATGAAGTCGAAGACGCTGAAAGGCACTTTTCGATTGATTTACTTCGCAAATTGTTCCAATTCAATGAGAACACCCTCTCGGAAACGCACGAGACGTTCAAATGCCGTCGTTGTAAGGATGGAAAGCAAGTGGTCAAGTCAACTGCCCTCTTGTATGGTGATGCGTCGACGTGAGTTCGTTACTGACTCTTTCTCGGAAATGCACTAACAACCAATCCCACAGATGGAACCATTATACTAATGCCGAACTTAGAAATAATCATGATGACTTACTGAGGGCTGAAGTCGGCCTTCCTGATGTTTCTTTCGTCATGCAATACATCAGCCACAACATATAGATGACACTCGACTTTCGCTTCCTCGCCTTCGCTCATCACTGGGATTCCGTTAACCAAGCACTGTATTTCTACACAACAATTGCACACTGTACTTTTACACTCGTAAGAATAATGGATGTCAAATGCAATACTTTATAAACTACGTGACATAAAGAAAGTGAAAGCAAGGTTACTCGTCGACGATGCTGTCCCAGTCCCCCCAATCTCCGCCAACGACTCGAACTTTCACCTTCTCCCCCGCATCGCCGAAATATTTCGCATCGTACCAGGTGCGTAATTCGTCCCCTCCAAACGGACCGAAAACCTGGTCGCCAGCCGTAGCTTGCGCTTCTGGCACGTCCCATTTGTACTCGTATTTCACGCTTGGAGGCACCCAGTCGGGCTCGACGTCTCCTGTAGATCGAATTGAGCGCAGAAGCTGCTCATATGTTTTGTCGTAGATATCAATGTCTCCTGACGACATGAGATCTGAGGCGAGGGCGGTGAGACGATCGATTTTCGATGCTTGGGGTGAGGGTTGGCTCTGAGTTTTAGTGGGATGTTTGATTTGACCGTCAAGTTCCATAACGTCGGTCTTTTGTTTTCCTGATGATTTTCGTGTACTGTACATCGTATATTGAGTACAGGCAAAAGAAATACAACAGTATCCCGACCTTTTCTCCTTGTCTTTTGATTTCTTTGCCTTCGCGCCTAGACGAGCAAGTGCCTCGAGCACGGATTCCCCCTTCTTCAGCATCGAAACAATCTCCATCTCCATTTCCTGTTTACTCGGTTTTCCATTCGGTCCACCCGCCTCCTGTTTTAATCGCTCTTTCTCCAGACGTCTCTGTGCCCGCTGTGCTCGTCTCGCTTTCTTCATCTCCCGCTCGTCCGTTCCGTCCATCCATTTGTCGTGTACGGCGTGCGGGTCGAATGAACGAACATACATCCCATTATCCGTAAATTTCCCCTCCTCCATCTCTTCGCGCATATTGAACGAGGAGAGCTCGTAGCCCATCCCAGCCTTCCTTCGACGCTCCGCCTCGTCCTCGTCTATGGGTTCGTCCTCAGATTCTTCACTCAAAGCTTCGTCTCCCGAATCTCGATCATCTCCAAATTCCTGCCCTTCGATGTCACCCAATCGAAGATATTTCTCCTCTTTCTTCTTTGCACTACCTGCCTCCGCTCCCCCGTCCTCCTTCGGTTCTGCAGCGAACATGTCTTCATCGTCATCGTCTGCACCTCCTTCGCCGGGACGTCGACTGGGCACAACACCCTCTCCGTCATCTGTAGAATCCGAGTCGTAACCTTCTGTCTTGACTCTACCCCTCTTTGTTGTACTTGGATGGTCCTCGAGGGCCTCCTCGACGTTCTCAGAGAACTTGACTGGGTCGTCTTCTGGTGAAACAAAGCGTGTTTTCTTCTGTGTATGCTTCCGGGAGGTAGAGCTGTCGGAGGGTTCATGCCTCTTTCTTGAAGTCATCTCGGATACTTGTTTAGTGTGCCACCCAGATTATTGACAATTCCTCGAGTAATAGAGAGTTAATGTGATTTAAAGATGATGATGTGCGCGTTTGAGAGATTGTGGTAGGAGAGCAAGTTGCTCGCTACACTGCAACGGTTCTGGCGCGTCGTTGTCTTCAGCCATCCATGTCCAGTGGGTACAGCTCTCCGTCCACAGCCGACGAACTCGTTCTGCACGTTTGGCCTGGACGATGGGACCTCCCAAGCATAAATCCAGAATGCCTAGCGGCCATTCTTTACGCCCAAATTGTGTTACCAGGTGGATTTGTAGTTGAAGAGTGCACGAACCCCGACCTGTCTCCCAACGGTGTGTCGCAGTGTAATTTCCATTTGTTGGTTACTTACGCGAAATTGATAGGGCATCTACCGTATATCTCGAGCGGGTTGACGGCTATATCTACCTATGGATCCATCTCGAAACATTTGTCAAAACTTGGGGGGAGTCGAAACCCGAGCAACCATCTCGACGCTCTTCAGTCTGCTCAGGAAACAGCATGGCTCGCTTTCGCGCAAACGCACTTAGGAGACCTCGTCGTAAGCTCATTAACTCTTTCTCTTACCGTCTTTCTGAATTTGAAATTTCGAAGGCCTGTTCACTCTACACATTGAAGGACAACTACTGGGAATATGTTCGGCCAACTCTCGCAGACATGTTTCCCGTTCCACAGAAGTATTATATTCCAGACAGGATGCGAAATTTGCACAAGTCGAGGCTGGAGAGCATCGGTCTCTGGAATGTTGCGGCGGAGGAAAGAGAGGCAGAAAAGAACCCCAATCCCAACGCACGTTCGAGGCTGAACGAAACTGCGTCATCCGCCTTCGGCAAGGAGAAGGTGCTGGAGAGAGCGCGGACACATCTTGATATCCTCGCCAATCTTTTGCACGATAAGCCCTATTTCTTTGGAAACGAGTGAGCTCAACAGTCCCTCGCTACAATATTCTGCTGAGTTATATTTATTTTACAGGCCAAGTTCCCTTGACGCTGTAGTGGCGGCTCATATACTCCTTCTCACCATCCCTCCTCTTCCAAACGACTTGCTACGTGCATTCATCACGTCAAACTTCCCGACGCTCTGCTCGCACGCAAAAAGACTGCGCTCCCTCATCCAAAACGAAGATTCGCTCTCCACTTCTCGATCATTTGAATTATCCACCCCTTACGCATCCGAATTCGACCTCCAAAACGCATCCTCAAGACCACAGTCACGACCATTCGTCCCGTTGACCATCCGGTCTGCACCACACACATCGCTATCCGCATTCACCTCCATTTTCTCGTCCTGGCGAGACTCGTCGGCGGGAGAGAAAGAAGAAAAAACTGACGAGGAGAAGCAATATGATCGACTGAGATGGGGCTGGTATGCGCTCGCTGTTGCGAGCGTGTTTGCTTGGGGCGCGTTGTCGGGTTTGAGGATCGTGGTAGCGAAACCAGATGACGATGACTTGCGAAAACGAAGGGAAAACAAAAAGGTTGACGAAGGTGAAGAGGAGGTGGAGGAAGAAGAGGCAGAAGTCGTTGAAATCGAGGTTGAAGAGGACGCAGATGAGGATGATGACGAAGAGTGATTAATGTACTATCAACCGTATTTCGGTGGAAGTCACAGCACACTGATGAGCAAAAAAAGGAGACTTTATCATCTTTTCTAAACCCTAGAGCTGAGAACGACAGGGAGCTCGCCCGTCTTCACAACAAGCCAATCCTCTATACTCTCCTCCCATTTCCTCTGATCGTACCCTTCCGCGAACCGCATGTCAAACTTCTGTACCAGCAACGCAACAACCATGCGCATCTCCACGATTGCGAGGTTCTTGCCCACGCAGTTCGCAAAGCCGCCTGCGAATGGAATGAACGCACTGGCATCCGTTGAGAATTTGATATTGTCTGTGTCGACGCTTTGTTGCTTTTCGTTGGACGGCTGCTTCAACCAGCGTTCTGGGATGAAACTCTCCGGCAAGGGAGAGAAGTAGCGGAGGTCGCGATGCAAGACGTAAGGAGGAATATTGATCGCGGTACCCTCTGGGATAAATCTGACAAGTATTTGTCAACGATGTCAATAGCTGAAAAGCCTCGCATGCTCACTCTGAGCCGATTTGTTTTCCCCCAGTCCCAGGCAAAGGAGTTCGTTGAACCGACACAGGGACTGAGGGCTGCAGACGCAAACCTTCGTTGCTTCAGAAAAAAGCGAGTGTTAATTTTATTACTGGATCTGAGTATGAATGTGACACTTACATTACAGCATTGAGGTATGGCATACTTGCGAGCGTCGAAGTATCAAAGGGGTTTCCTTCGAGGGGAGGGAACGTCGCATCAATTTCTGCTCGCAACTTCTTGCATGCCAAAGGATGTGTCATGAGATAGTAGAAAATCCCAGAGAGCGCAGTGGTCGTCGTATCAGAGCCAGCAACAATGGCCAAGAGGCCGTCAGTAACAACGATGTCTTCAGGAGTGTACCCCTCTTCGCTATCCTCGTTCATCTAAAAGTGGTTAGATAAATCTCGCTCATTGTTTCTTTGATGAGAGTTGAAAGACTGACAAGATGATGGAACACATCCTTAACCGTTGACCCTCGCTCTTTTCTTTGCTTCGCGTAGGTAATGGACCAATCCCTCAGACGGACGATACGACCCGCGGCTTTGGGAATTCTCCATGCGATGGGTGTAACCCAGGGTATCGTCTGCAGGAGTGCCATGTTCCTGTAGATGACGTCAAGCTCCGATAAGCACTCCATGTAAATGGGCAAGAAACCGCCAAACACACTGCATGCCGCTTTCCATAAAATGCTTCAAACCGTCCTTATCGCCCTCTCGCATGAGTTCGAAACCTCCGCCGAACCTGTATGACTCCGGTCAACTCATGCGCATTCTATGAATCTTGCTCTCTAACATCATGTCGCCCATGAAATCGAACCTACACCCCTCTCAGCATTGACATTACACTCAGTAATCTAGGACTCACGTAAAGCAGCTAAGCCAGTACGCCAGGTCAATCCGAGTGTTACTATTCGCTTCTAAGCATTCCACCAGCTGCTGAACACGGCGAACGAGTGAGGGCTCGTATTCTTTGATAGACGCCGACGTGAAGGCTTTGTTCCACGCGCTACGCCGCTGGGAGTGTCGGACAGGTTCTCGGATGCTGATGACTGCAATGGGTTCGACGGGTGGTCGCCGTGCTTCCCAAACTAATGACGAATTAATTGAGCCAATTACCTGATAAGTATATAATTTAGATACATACGATGACCTTTCCCCATGCCTTCGCTGAAGCCAGCGGTGACAGCCTCGACGTTCGCGATTGACAGTTCGTTCGGGCCTACGGTTTTTGAATGAATGTAAGATCAGTCATGAACAATCACCAAAATACGAACCAACGCGAACAATAGGCCCGTATTTATCGTGCATGGCCTTATAAGCGATATGCTGTCGCCCAGTCTTTGCCATCCGGAAAGTCCAAAACTTGGAGACTCTCGCGAAAATTGGACCAGGGTATTTCCACAGCGGGTGAAAGGGGGAAATACGGTATACAACCGTTATCGTAAGCAGCGACGAATAAAATAGGGAATATGCCATCAGGATCGCGCGCCATAGGGTAGAGAACGAGAAGATGCACGGTATGCTCAAGAAAGCGGGTGCAACTATCAGGTATCCAAGCGTAGGGAAGACCCGAGGGGGCGCAAAAGTGAATTTGCGAAAATATAAGTATGTTATCTTGACGAGGTATACATAAGTAATGAAACACCCATGAAATGAAATACGTACGAAAGCCCAAGTCACGATCAAGGCGGCGCATTCCCTCTGCGTAAGAATTGGCCATTCATGACGATTTTCTCCTAGAATCATTGCCAATACGAGGAACTTTGAGCGCTCTCGACTTGAATCTGTTCGTCCTAAATTGAATGTGATATATTTCGAACGTTGTTATCAGAAAACAAGCGCAGCGGTCGAGCAAAGCACAGAACTGACCTTAAGACGAAGTGAGGTTGCAAAGGGCAAGCTGGATGGATTCAGAAGCTGTCCTACCTTTTATACCCTACACACGGCACAACGCCCAATACGTGATAAATTCACATGCCATCCTTACAACCTATCCCACCGCGGCAAATTTCCGTACTCGTCGGAAATAACAACTGTATTGAAATGAGATGCCATCGACTTTTACCCGATGTTACCTACGGTCGAGAGCTTCAGTATGGTAAAAAGTTACTCATGAAGGATGTGTCCAACGCACTTTTTCTGAATCAGAGTGCGTACTGATAGGCATTCAATCGCGCAGTTCGAGATGTAGCACGATGCATTGATTTATTTCCTGTTTGTAAACGGATATTCGTTACACTTCAGAACTCTCCGAAATCTGTATGTCCTGTCTCCGAGGCATGTTGACGGGCTTCCTTCTCTCCTTTGAGTCCTTTCTTGCAAATCTGGTCGTAGTCGTAAGTCATATTTTTTTTGTATGCAGCAAGACAAATCGGCGACACGTACCTCGCATTTCAAGTCAAATGTTGAGGTGTTCGTGAAAGCGTGTTTCGCTCTGAGTTTCGCTGCGAGTTCTGTCGCCGCCTTCACAATCGGATCGGACCTTTCATCCGCACCGATCACAGGGAACACGGTTTGGTGGAAATCAGCTGGTGCATCCTCCACGGGGGCAAGCGATACGGCGTCGTAGTGGATACCTGAGTAGATTAGGATGCAACGATTTTCGGACGAAGTCGACGAAGGCACGAAATGATCGATGCGCCCCGTCTCGACGTCGATGGAAGCGATTTCAGTGCTATAGTGATTTGCCAATATCGTGAGTTCTATCGCCCCACCCCAAGAAGAAGGTTTCAGGATTGTCGAGATATAATCCGCACGCGAGCGTCTGTGAGATTCGTTGATGATGATGTATGTGCACAACAGATGAACGTAGCGTACCCTAGGATGGCATCATTCCAAGTATCTGGGTCCTTTCGGATTGCATCTGCAACTACTAGAAATGAAATGTTTGAGCAACCAGAACAAACATGTGACTAGTTTACGTACTTTGGCGAATTCTGGATGCCTTTGATATGTCCTGTTCAAACACTAGCGCAACAGAGCTGAAGAGACACGAATTATCATCTGGAACTACCTGAGATAGCATCATGTCAGTGTTCGTCAAAGCATTCACTGCAAAACGAACAAACTCACTCGATGAACGAGAACGCCTGCATCCGTCGGGACGGTATCTGGTCCTCCCTTTGACGAGCTTGACACTCCTCTATTTCTCGGAGCTGGTTCATCCCGTAGCTGCGAAGGTGCTTGGCTTTGAGCGGCAGCGGCAGGAGGCGGCGCTGACAGAGGTGCGCTTCCAGATTTCTGAGTGACGATAAGCTGCTCTCCTCTCTTCAACCCCAGACTCTCCAAAGGCAGCTCCGGCACAATCGTGAGTGATTTGGCTGGAAAGCCCGACTTCACTAGATGCGATCGAGGACATGAGGGTGTCGAGTGCAATGGAGACGCTGCAACGTACGCTCCTGCTGAGACGGCAAGATATCCGTTATTTCTCGAATCTTCTGTTGTAAATCCTGCACGGTCGAGTTCTCCAGGTCGATATCGATCGTAGAAGCGCCTTTAGGATGTCTGATGCGAATCGGTGCCATGTCTTTGAGGTCAATGGGTTGATGAGGTTGAGTACGAAGGATTCAAGTTGGGCCACCGTTGCGTGCTCGCTCAGCCCCGCTGATTCAGAAAGAGCTCGAGAACGTGTTGCCATTTCGATTCGAATGCTCGCGATATCGACAACTCTGTCTGCTTGAAGCTTGAAGACGACATCATCAAAGAAAGGTTGGAAGAAGACGAATCACATCGTTCTTTTGACTGCGGTGTTCTCATGAACGAGGAACAAGCCATGCATCTTCTTGATCACGACGTCCATCTTCGCTGCGCTACGCAGCATCGCAGCAGCAGCAGCACCTTCTTGAATTCTCAGAAGGTTGCACATACAAATACCAACGAGGAGCTGGAGATGCTCTTTTGGGAACGATGACTACCACAGACTTCGACCCAGATTCAGAGTCACACCATGATGCGAGCTCGAAACCCATGTTCGAGCAGGGAATTGGTGCTTCAGACTTACCTGAAGAACCTATATCTGAAGAGACCGTCGAGGCTTTCAACAATGAATATCTTTGGCGAGATGATATGCAGGAAATTACGGAGGAAAACACTGTAGTATCGGTCGGAGAGAAGGCTTGGTTTCGTCGTCCGTCTCCGTGGTGGTGCGTTTCTTACAGGTTCTTCCGTCAATGAAGGATGTTGCTGAACGATATCGTGGATGAAGGCTCCTCGTGTTGATGCCACTGTCTGCAATGTCCCTCGCGGCTGTAGCAGCGCCCCATGTTGCTGTCATGGCCGAGGTGCTATGTAGGAACGGTCGCGGTGATGTTGACGGTTCTCTCGACCCCTTACAACCTTGCGAATCCGACCCTCAAGTACAAGCATATGTTGCTAAACTCATCGCGGGTTCGTATATACTTGAAAATGTATTGCGGTCAGCTAAAAGGTGCTACAGCATTGACTTCGACTGTCGGGATCCTCAGCTGTATCACTACTCCCTCTTGGGCTTCGGTACGTAAATTCACTTCGTTGTATCATACATATTGATCGAATTCGAACTCGAATGCCCCCTTAGCTGTCCGATCGTATTGGAAGGCTACCTGTCCTTTTCGTTGCAAACGTAGGATCCTTTGTCTAGTGCGTAAACTCTGTTTGGGAAGATCTGAAGAATATCATACTCATCCCATTTGAACAGTTACGCCAGCGTAATATTTGTAACTAGATATGCTGAGCATATACCCGGCGGGTTGTGGTCACTTGTATTAGCTGCTGCGTTCTTTGGCCTCTGCGGAGGTATGCCATGTCTTCATACTCGGATTGAGCTGCATCTGCTAAGAACCATTTAGGTACCGCGACAGCCGCTGCCGGGGTCCAATCGTATATCGCAGATTGCACTCCCCCATCTGCTCGTGCACACACTTTCTCCCTCATTCTTGGTCTACGATTCACCGGCATGGCCCTCGGACCGACGATCGGCGGTTTGCTCATGCGATTGTCTTCCTCACATTCTCCCAGTATCGTCCTGTATCTCACGGCGACAGTCCACGCTATCTACGCCATCGCCGTTGTGACAGTGGTCCCGGAAGCTCTATCGTCGACTACCAAGGCGGAGAATAGACGTCGCAGGCGAGAGTCTATCGCAGCTCGCAACGTAAACTTGTCCGATGTGGAAGAGCTCTCATTTGGGTCGAAAGTTTCGGTGGCTACCAAGCAATTCTTCAATAAAGCACTGGGCGTCGTGAAACCCTTAGCGGTTATCGCACCTATAGTCGTTTACGATGACGCCGTTTCTCCGCAACGATCGAGGCACAAAGATTGGAGCCTTACCTTCATCGCACTCGCGGCTGCTTTGGCGTCCCTCATTCTCGTTCGTACACAATAATTTAGCTTTGATTACGGGGCTAACTTGCTTCGATCCTTCAGGCATCATACCCAACGACTTTCCTATATGCCGGCGCCACTTTCAATTGGAAGGCAGAACAGGTAAGTTTATCATTGAGATCCTGGAGATTTGATACTGACGAATTTTCAGTTGAGCTACTGGTTCAGCCTGATCGTAGCTGCTCGAGCGATCACACTTACAGCGATACTTCCAGGTAGGTCGTCGATGTTGTAGGCTTAGCATACAACTAACAAAAGTTTGGTTTGTTAGCCATCATCAAAGTATACCATATGGTCAAGGAAAGACGAGAAAAATCATTGGTGGTAGGCAACACCGACGAATGTGCGGCACTTCTCGCGCAAGACCAAGAAGCGGACTCGGCACTCGCCCCTGCCAATCCGAAGCCGAAAAAGCCTCATCACTCACCTGTATTCGATCTTACTATCGCGCAATGCTCGCTTATACTAGAGATCGTTTGCTTCGGATTATTGCCCTTCTTCCATTCGCGCCCGGTGTTCGTCGTTCTCACCGTGCTCGCTGCTTGTGGTGCAGGGTTTGGTCCTGCAATTCAGTCACTCGCCGTCGAACTGTATTCCAAGCGAGGAGGGACGGAGACGGGTAAACTCTTCGGTGTCTTGGGTGTTGTGCAAATTATCTCGTACGTCCTCCATTTTTTTCGTCTTTCGATCAATCTCGTTGATAAGCGCTACTCTTACCCTCAGATCGCAAGTCTTCGGGCCAATTTTGTACGGCATGACATATACAGCGGTTGTTGGGAATTATCCCGCCGCCATTTTCTTCGTGTCAGCAGCTGCCGTCACTTGCGCGACTACAGCTCTCTTCTTCGTGGAGCTGCCGAGGCATTCGAGGATGAACGATCACGTCTAGGAAGGCTATCCAAAAAATCATCTTTGCTATCGCCTACGGAGTTTCTTTGAAGTCTCTTTTGTATTACTTGCAACATAGAATCGTATATATAGACTATTGGGAAGGCAAAGGAATTTAACTATGGTGTTAGCGATGGTTCGTTGTCTTTATGAGCCGGGAACCTTTTCAGAAATGCTTCGATGTCATCCGCTATGACTTTGTGCATCTTGGAGGTGGGATGCAGATGGTCCATCCACATCGGTCCTCTCCTACGTTTGACGTCCTTAGCTGCAAATCCATACTTCACGGGTTCTTGATTCACTCTCGTGAAGAGGTCGTACGAAGAGTACATTAAAATCGTGCTTTTGGGATGCGCTGTATGGAACTCTTTGGTGTGTTTATGGAGGAGAGCGTTCCAGTTCTTGTAATCGTCTGCGAGCTCCGGTCGTTCTTCCAGAATGCTGTCGGGAACTGTATTGCAGTGTCAGTAGCATGCTATATGCGCGAGGAAAATATTGAACGTCGCACTTGCTGGTGATTTGTCGATCGGCGGGACGTCTATGAGAAGGAAGTTTATGGCACCCATCTCGTATAAGAGGTCGACTACGCCCATAAGGTCTTTGACTATGGGCTCGTAGGGAGTAGGTCCCCTATTGTGATTATCCAATGTAGTCGGTGTGCTTGAAAATTTCTGTTACTGATCACTCACGCGCAGTCATTTATCCCGACCCACACCACTGATCATAACAAAGATGTCATGTCAGTGAAAATTCCTTGAAAATTGGATTAACGCTTTCACCAAAAAGTGAGTTACCTCCTTTCCAACGAGCCCACTCTGGCTGCGATGCAACGTGCCCCGCGAACGTATCTTCAATTTGACCTCGTACATCGAGGACGCAATGCCCTCCTACAGCGTAATCGTATACCACGATAGGCTTCTCTGCATTTCGGCGGGAGGTAACGAGGTGCCCTACCCAGTTCGGGTTTTCGCTCATGCCTTCGTCACCCATTCCTGCGCTATCGTCCGTCCAGGTGTGTCCCGGAAAGGGGATTCCGAGCGGGTGGTCGACGCTGGGATGTGGGTGTTCCTGGATCGTGAATTGATCGTAACCGACGCTGCTGTACGAGTCTCCGCTGAGAAAATGAAGATTAGATACCTCTTACTGCTCATCGAAGCTGGCTTACAAAACGAATAAGTGTTTGATACAATCGATTCCAGGCCAATTAGGTCCCGTTACGGATTCGAAACGATCCATAACCGCGAGTCCAAAGTGTTCTGCTTTACTAGCGGCGGGGCCTGCGACATTTTATAAGTGGAAGCATCGATTAGATCAAACTCATACTGAGTACCTAGAAAGAAAGTTTTGAAGCTTTTCCGAATGAAAGAGACTCGGAGTCGGTGGTCACGGTTTCGGGCGTCATGGTTGATGAATGATGAAGCAAACTTGAAAATCGGCAATTTGCGATGAAGTTGAAGCGGCGCATCGGCAGTGGCCGAATACATGTGCGTGTTTGATTTGAACGTTTCTTTCTCAACTCAAAGTTTCTTGAAGTCGTCGCAAGTGCACTGACCCTATATTCTCTAAGAAAGCTACACGAGGCAACACGTATGACACTCTCCGTAATTCTGGAACGACCTCCGCCGCGATATGGATGTCGATGACGACTGTTGTACCGTCTGTAAAAAAACAAATGCCGCGAGCTATCTCCTGAAATGTCGCAAATGTTCACTATTTTTTCACCATCGTGAGTAATCTCCACTAAGCCACTACGGTTCGAGCTCATATTCCGTAAACAATAGTGTGTTTAAATCCTCCTATGCCCAAGGAAATGGTGCTTTCAGTCGCCCGGGCGATTCAACGAGAGAAAAGCGGCGGGAAGCCTTTCAAAGGATGGTCTTGTCAATCATGCCAGCAAGATAAATCGCATGAGACGACAACTCGAACGATTCGCCTTCCCCAAAGCTCTTCCGGTGCCAGTTCGAACTCCATGTTGCGACATCGAGAACCGGACGTCATCGAACTATCGTCTGACGAAGAGACAAATTCCAACTCAAAACTAGATCAACCTCCAAACAGATACTCTTCCGTCGCATCATCAAGCTCTACTTTTGCCTTTGATGAGCGTTTGACTCCGAAAGCACCGACATTGACCACCAAAAAAGTGAAAGCGAAAACCACTGGCGTTCCAACTCGAGATCGCCTGAGTTTGAAGTCTTCGACTTCGATGCCTCCTCCCGCAGCCTCAACTTCACAACGCCCTCCTTCGGATACGACTACGGCATTTCAAGAATATACTTCGCCTTTAGCGTCATTGAAGAAGGCGAGCTCGATGACGACCTCCACCCATCCCCATCCCCATCCCCATCCCATCCCACATCGCAACTCCTTCTCAAATCTCGGCGGTGGAATTACATCCTCCTCTTCTTCAAATCCAGCTCAGCCTGTAGCTCGCTCTTCGACCGTTCCTTCACTCGATCAAACAGCTCCGCTCTCCCCTTTAAAATCCGCTCTGCAACGACAAATGTCGGCTGTAACCGTGCGGCCTTCTTCCCCCACTCCGCCAATCTCAAGGCCCGAGTCCAGAGCTGCAGACACGCCTGTTCGAAACATGCGGATGGGATCAACCGCAACAACGAATGACCTCCCACCTAACAACATCATATTAAATTATGGCGTGTTTAAGGATCCGCCCCCGCTCCCGGAGGCGCGTAATTCAGGGGTGTTGAAGCCCAGAAAACCAACTCACACAAAGCTTCTGGATAGGATGGACAGGGCGCCAGGGCAACGAACGTTCACTCACACCATCGAGGCATACGCATTGAAAAACTATGGCAAACACGCATTCGAGCGTCTATTGAAGTGAGTACCTCATTGAATGTGGACGCTATTGCAGCGTTGTCAAACTACATAGTAATCTCATTTACTCTCTCAGGACAAACTCTAGATTCGAGTCTCGGTCGCTAATCACAATACTTCGTCCTCAATGCCTTCCTTCTGGATGGCGTCGTGGTGCTGCACTCCCAGCAGAGCCAAAAATATCCAGGAAGAGCCGATCCACTCATTTACCCTTCGTAAAACAGGAGCACGATGATGCTATGGATCTCGATCACTGAGCTCAAAGATGTGCTTTCGAGTAATGTGCCAGGCGTACATAGGGTTTGGAACGTTGAAATTGCAATCAGTCTCACCGATAAATATACGAAATCGTGCTCTTTCGAAGTTCGACCGAAAAATGTGTGAAAGAAAAGGAAAGAAATCGAATCCAAATCTTCAAGCAAAATATCATTGGTTGGTAATCAGAGCAATAAATATTGTGCACCGAAGTGCATTCCACTCTGAAAAGCGTGTCATCCTTGTGCAGGGGCCATGCTAATCTTCTCTGTATCGTTCCAATTTTTTCGTATGTCACCCCGAAGGGGACAAAAGATTGTGCAGAAGATGCGGTACCTTGCTCACAATTTATTATTTTTGCGAACCGGCGGTGGGTCCGCCGCCTGAGATTTATGCGACTCGGAACCTATAGTACATGATCTTCGACTCCGCTTTCGAGGGGAACGAAGAATTATTTTCGCACTTTGGATGTCTAGGTGTAGGTGCGTCGGAGATGATATTCGCATTGCTAGTAAGGCCGGTATCAAAGTTCTGGGGTCGTTCTTTTGTGAAAACCAATGTGGGCCTATTGGAGGGAGAGGTGTTTCTTCTCATAAAAGATTTCGCCTCTTTGTCGTAGTGGGGGAATGAAATTATTGGGGGAGCGAAGCTCCCCGTCTTCGCGGCGCTCGCGCCGCAACTTGGGGGTTGTAGGGGGTTTCCCCCCTACTCACTTCGCAAGTCGTACTCAAAATAAATCTTAGGAAATAGGAGTAGAATGTATATTATCAAAAATATCTTTTTGAATGAATTTGTGACAAAAAGAGGGGATTTCAGCATGCAAAGGCAATGGAAATCACAGGATGACATCTTCAGACCATAGAAATTGACCAAGAAATTCTGACATCAGTGTATATGCACTCTTTCTCTTGTAATAATAATCATATACAGTTTTCCATATATCACAAAGTGATAAAAAGGTAGCATACACTCTGGCTCTTGGACTATAGTCAATTGGATAAATTAAAGAACACACAAATAAAATGGCTTCCTCTTCTCAAAATCTCAGGCAAATCAGTCAAAGTGAATGAAACTGGATATTCTATGAATCTCCTAATGCTATCTATAGGATTGTGAGTACATGCCATGGTAAACACTTATGATTTGCACGAGAAATATGATTTACACACGGAAATGGAGACGGACGAGTGGGCTTGCGAGCTCCCCCTTCCGTATACGTGGGTTTGCCCACATATACAAACATGGTTTATGTTCTTAAGGACGGCCAATGGATGGAAAGACTGGAGCCGATGACGACGCGGTTGAAGGAACGTTACACTGCAGTTTCATCGCCAACAACCTCAAAGTACCGGCATTTTCGCGAGGACATGTAAAAATGGGACTTTCATGAAATACTTCAATGCGCACTCTGCTTCTTACGTTCTGTTACGTATGATCATGTATGTGGGGCGGCGGGTGAGAAGCTTCGATGTCGTTCATAACGTTCATATATCACAGCTCGTAGCGCCAGAATCTATACTTGAAAAGAGTCGGATAATGGGTTGGAAAAAGTGCTCTAAACTTCGATTCTGTACCGATTTGCTCACTTTCTCTCCGCCTCCAGGTAGCTGTTTTCGTACGTTCTGAGATAGGAGAAGGCGTTCTGACTTTTCGCAGAAGATATTGGGAAAAAAAATTCGCAGCGTCTCGCTATTCGGTACAATCAGTGGCGATGCCGTGCGACACACCGCACGGCTGTGCATCGAAGATTCGATACGTCGCGTCCTCAACACCCAACCACTCACTCACCGTCACTGTTTTATGGCCTTCTTCTTCGCTACCATACATGCGGCTCATTTACATAATGAGGCTGTAGAAACCATATGACAGGTAGGACTACGCCCGGTTCTTCAAAGAGCTGCTGGAGAACATCGAGTGAAGGAGACAAAACCGAACAGATCCGTAAAAGTTCGATTCGATCTGCTACTACAGAGGTAAGAATCCTTCACTTTTTTTGCATTAAGTTCAAATTTTCAACGGCTCGCGAAGCTCGCAATAGCATGGCCGACTGATCTCTGTCCAAGAGGGTACGTGTACTTGCTCAGTGAAATTCCCTGCTCGCTTTGAACGAACCCTCCCCCTTCTTTCGCCTATTAAGATTCACAAAACACTCACGTTGATACTAAGAACAGACTGCATCTCTCGTCCTATGAAAATGTGTCTGCGATACAAGAGGGGGCTCATTTCCGACTCCTCAGCCAGTGATGTTTGTTGATCCGTGTGGCACGGTTGACATTGTCTCCTTCTTGTGACTTCGTAAAGAACGGGCACCCGCCACGCGCAGTCTCCTCGAGGTACCGCGATAGGATAAACGCAAAATCACGTAACGAGAGGACCTTGTGATATAAAAATGCTAGCCTCCCATTGTCTCCTTCCGCGGTCAACCTCCAACGGAACCATCTTCCAAGCGTACTGTAAGTCTAATTGAATGAAAATTTCTCTTCAGTCTTAACCCCATCAACAGATGAACGTAACTTGTTTTACGTTCTCATCGTCACCGCCAGGACATGCTGCATGGACTGCAAGCTCGAATTGTCGAGGAACGTTCGACATCATCACGTTGTGTTTTAGCACGATTATCATCTGCATTTGGACGTCTATCCACTGGGACATCCCACTGAGCCGCCTCAGTGATAGCTTATACGAGCTGCCATGGTGGAAGCACTGGGCTATTAAACATTATCGCTTCATCAAGCGGCGTGGACCCACCGTAATAATAGCCTTCTTTTTCCCCGCGTTATTGCTCTTCAGAGCAGTCAACCAGCTGTTCGTTGTGTGGGGTATGGTGCATCCGGAAAAGCATCACTTCGATAAGCGGATCCTTCAAGCCTGGAAACGTCTCAAAATAATCGGTCCATATATCAGAGGCTCCGTGTCTTGGTTGGTGAGTCGTAGATATCTCATCATATCCCACTTACAACTCCCACAAAACTGACCAATGCCTATTTCAATCACAGAGGTCTAATGATGCGGTACCAGCTCGCAACTCGGATATTGAAGCACAGCAAGATGTTAATTCGCAGGCAAGCTGTCACTGAGTTCATGAAGTCATGGACTCTTACCTTACACTTGATAATTTACAGGAAGGGATTGCAACTCGGAAACAGGGTGACAACGCCGGGGCCGAAAAATGTTACGATGGACAAGTGCGTTACCTTTTATTTCTGATATGTCCATATGTTGATACGAAATACGTGCTTCGCAATTTTTAGAAGAAAGGGCAAGACGTGGATGTAGAAGTTCGCGGAATCAGCAGCAGTCAGGTAAATAAATTCCTCAAAAAAGCTAAATTTGTGTATGAAATTGACGGCTTGTAGGAGGAGCCATCGAGACAGAGGCCTCAAACATTCACTCATGCATTTTACGCGATAATGGGTGGCTACGCTTTCGCCATCCTTGATGAGTATGGAAAGATCTTCAACACCGCAAATGACGTCGTATCCGATGCCCATTCACGCGACCTCTTCCCTCCCCACCTCGTGGGCGCGAAGCTCACAGCAGAGGGATTGCAATTTCTCAAGCAATACGATCCTCACCTCGTTCCATACATGACCCGCGCAATGATCTCCGAAAGAACGAAGGCAAATTCGTTTGCAAAAGCCGTTATGAGCCTTCAAGTTATCTGGTTTTGTTTGAACACTGTTTCTCGCCTTAACGAAGGACTTCCCCTCAGCCTCCTTGAAGTTTCTACGCTGGCCCATGGTTTCTGCACTTTACTGTCATGTGCGACATGGTGGTGCAAACCATTGAACATCGATTCACCATCGTGGATTCGAATGGATACGGATGAAGCCACGGAGGCATTTGCGCTCATGTTCATTATCGACGGCCGCGAACGAGAAAAAGATGAGTTCCGCAAGCATTTCAAGAAAATTTTCGATCTACGGGGCGAAGTGTGGACAAAGGAGAAGGAACTGAGACATAGCCGGTACATGACGTTATGGGCCAAGTTGCACGTGTGGCTACAAATGCGCTCGCGAAAGAAGAAGAAGGATGACGGCGAGAAACAAGATCTGTGGCAGTGGATCGTATGGGAAGTACAAACCCGACAGATGGAAAAAAAGTGGCGCAAAAAGCAAATGGACTTGGAAATGAAACGGGCCAAGGCGCGGATACACGTACATGACATTGTCTGGGAACGAACTGGAGATCGAAATCCTCTGGTTTGTTCTGCCATCGTCGCCGCCTTTCGATTTGGATTTTTGAAAGAGGATTTTGCCAAACGCAGGGCACCCCTTTTGGCGTTTGATTCTTCTCCCGGCTTCAGAGACCTCTTCGGGGCGTTTACGTTCCAGAAGCACAGGAGCTCCGTTATCGTTTCGGCGGTCGCCCCAGCCATTTATGGGTCGCTACATATCCTCGGTTGGCACACACAATTTCCGACTGTGGTCGAACGCACCCTTTGGCGTATTGCTACTGTGATCGCCATGTCTCCGGGTGCGGTCGCCACTGTATCCTTTCTAGTTTTCACCTTTTTATTTCGAGGGTCGGATAGTCTCGAAGAAAACGTCTCCTCCGAGGAATCGCAGTCGGACGTTCCCGAGCCCAAGAAATCGGGCGTTCCTCAGGTGACTTCTCCCGGAGAGTTGGTTGTGGCAGAGAAATCGGATGCTCCCCAGGAGGCGGACGCTCCCGAGAAATCGAACGCTTCCAAGGAGCCAGACGCCCACGAAGAGGTGGACGCTCTTGAGGAGGCGAGGAGGCGACGACCTCCAGAAAATCGGACGTTTCTGAGGTGCTGGAGCCTTCCGGAAGGCTGGATGCTACCGAGAAAATGGATGCTCGCGAGAGGGCGGACGCTTCCAAAGAGCTGGACACTGCTCCTGACCGCGCCCGACTTTCGAAACTTGCTCATAATTTTTTCAAATTTATAGCCTCGTTCGTCGCGCCCATGTTCTATTCCTTCGCTTCCCTGTACTTGCTTTTTGAGAGTGTTCGTCAGCTCTGGTTCCTCACTCCAGAGGCGTATGTACTTGCGTCTTGGAGTTTTTATGTGCCCCACCTGTTTTGATTTCTTAGTACAGCTCCACTACATCTTAGTAGTATTAATCACGTACATTATTTGTAGTAGAGACCCGTCTGCGACGGGAGCAGAGTCTCTTCCCCTCTTCCCATTTCCCTTCAAGTTTAATTATTATTGCGCAAGACGATTTTAGTGTATGCACAATTAGTTAGCACCCAAGTATAATCAGCCTGATGTCAGCTTGGAGCGCGAACCTGCCAGATGACACTTGAATGTTTTCTAAATTATGACTCAGTGGCTTTCGTCAAATCTCTTCAAGAGTTCTTGCGAATCTTACAAAGTACTTGATTCTGGAGCTATACACTTTCTATGGAAGAAGTGGCTTGTGTGACGCACCGCTATAGAGAGTTATGTCCTTCCGAAGAAGAATGTAAACTCTTGAGTTCGCCAGAGTTCATTCCGTATATGGACTCGGAATGGGATCCTTTTTCGTCGAAGCTTGAGGTCAAGGTTGGAGAGAGTAGACTGGGATTGAATTTCGAGACGCGTTGCCAGTGATTTCGGTTATCGAGGTGTTTCCAGTTCGTCTCGGCCTTTGATAGATAACGACCGAAGACAGACATTATTCCCTATAGATGGAATCGTGTCGTTAGCGCTGTACGTCGATTGTTGTGCGTCGATGTTTGAAGCCGGTTCGGTTCGGCAAATGGTTGTCAAAGCACGCGACGAACACGTGTCACGACGCACTCGAACTTGGTCCTTGTCCTCTTCGTCCACCATCTCTCTTGGACACTTCCTGGTTTCCGAGTCTGTAATACTCCGTCTCGAAACTTGAAGGCACTTTAACGTAGCGGCAGGGACTAGAAGACTTTTCGATTAATCACGATAAACAACTTCAAGGACACGCGAACTTGACAGGCGACACCGCGACTAGTACTGGCTTTTCCCTCGACGAATCCTCATGCGCGACTTCATCTTCCGAAAACATGACGCTTCTCTTAAGTTATCTAGGACGGATACATTCCGTGAGTGAGGCATCCTCGAGGCTCTGGCACCTGGTATTTTGGGGTGTATGGTCGAACGACGAGTACTGCGTTTCCCCTTCTCCCTGTTGCTTCGTCGAAGAAGATTTTTTACTTCGGTACGTGCTCTGGCGAGAGAGTGAATCAATCTAACAAACTGGTCAAAGCTACTCGTAGACAGTAATCCATGCACTCGCTCCAGAATACAACTTTGCTATCATCCTCGACAGAAACAGATCCTCCCTTTGTATGGGTTCCATCCTCAACAACTCGCGGTACCCTCCAAATTCTCTCGCTGTGTGCGAGTACAACCCTTATCTGCATTTGGAGCGCTGTGCATAGGGACATCCCGTCGAGACGTCTCACTGGACTCCATCCATACGCATTACAAGCCACTTGGGTGTTTGCTGCATTCTTCCTCCCGGAGTTCGTGTTTGCTCACGCGCTCAAGCAACTCCTCCGCGCAAGGAGCTTGGTCACGAAATTCTCCAAAAACCGAGATGTAACTCATTGGTTATCGTTTTGGAGAAGGCGAGAAGGCGAGGCGGACAACTTTAATGGAGACGGAACTTCGATGGTACGTCATACTATAACTTTGTTACAATCATTTCTTACTAGCCCATTCTCTCTTCAAGGACAAAGAAGCCTTGATTATCCACGATGTCAAGTGTCAGTCGTTCACTCTCGCCCATGCATTCTACACGATAATGGGCGGATATGCATTCGATGTTGATGCTCCCACAGCGGAAACCGGTGACAACGAGAGAATACGCGCAATTATAGGACCAACAGGCGTCCAATTCCTCATGGAGCACGATCCCGAACTCTGCCCCGACTTTTCCCCATCGTCGATCGCTGCGAGGTCGAACTCAAACGGTCTCAACAAAGCGTTGCTAATCCTCCAGCTTTTGTGGTTCTGCACCAGCTGCGTATCCCGCATCGCCTCCCGCCTACCCTTGACCCTTCTTGAGGTCGTAACAGCAGCGCACGGACTCTGCACCCTTGCGACATACGCGGCGTGGTGGCACAAACCCTTGAACGTCGAGGAGCCAACTTTGATTATGGGCGAGCATGCGCGGGAGGCGTACGCATTGTACCGAATGATTCAGAGAGACGATATCGAGCTTCTGAGAGAAGCATCTAGGACTGTTTCCTCTGTCGATGTGCAGCCAGATTCGCAGACAGAACTCGCGCTCGCGTTGAGGGCGACGCTGCGATATGGAATATCCGACACAGACCTTCAAAGTCTAATGGACGATCCCCGGCTCGTCGTTTTGCCGACTGAATCGCGGTCGATGATCAAAAATGCGACAGATCTCATAAATGGACTACTCTCACCCATAAGCAGCGGAAAATCATATGCACCTTCTGTTGTCGCCATGATGTCGTTAACCGCCGTGTACGGCTCGGTCCATCTGTTTGGCTGGAACTCCCAGTTTCCGACACAGGTGGAGCGAATTCTCTGGCGCATTGCTACTGTTTCCATTTGTTCATCCGGTACGAATTTTATTGTATTCTCCTTGCTTTTCGCTTTTCTAGGCGGATTTGCGGAAGCGATCCTTCATTGGGATGTTGGAGATTTTGTAAAGATTTTTTGGGCGTACTGTATCATCCCCTTCACTATACTTTTGTATCTTCTCGGCGACTTGTACCTCCTCGTCGAAAGTATTCGCCAGCTCTTTTACTTGCCGTCTGAGGCATTTGTTACTGCATCTTGGTCTAACTATTTCCCCCACTTTTCTTGATACAGAATGCTACCTTTGAAAGAGAAAATTTCTCGTATATCACATGCAAATACTAGTACTCGGACTACATACATGTTAGGACAGTTTGGCATCCGTAGTTTTTTGCCACCACTACGAGTATACAGTCTTTTGCGATGCGCTTCCGAGCCAGATCGCATCATCAGTGATTCATCACGATACAATTGAACTTGGCGGTGAAATTGTAAGGAGTTCAAATGAAAGGCAACGCGCCGAGCTTGACGAGTTGATTTGGGTTTTCAAGTTCATTGAGCCTTCAACTTGAAGAGACTGAGTCGGTAGGCAGGGTGTTGAAGCAGCCGGTTATAACCGGAAGCAAGCCGGAGAGGACCGGAACCTTTCGTTTTGTATTTTTGGGAGCAGAACCACTCGCGGCTGCAACAGTCCACCATGAGAGTCGTCAACAGCGCGTTCGCCTTCAGGCGTCCGATTCAAGAAGGATTGAGCATATGCATCTTTGAAAGGACATCCACGACCGGTACGCCTGCAAAAATCTACTGGTGAACCAAAGCTCAAAAAGGTACTCACCGTGACTACAGGTTGTCGAGTCCTATGGACGAAGCATTACGAGTAGATTTTAGAAATCAATCACTTCTATCACGGGCGAATACAACTCCTCCATTCGTCTGGGTGCCATCGTCAACAAATCGAGGGACGTACCAAATCTTTTCGTTGTGCGCCAGCACCACCGTCATCTGCATCTGGAGCGCGGTGCACAGGGACATACCACCGAGACGCCTCACTGGACTTCGATCGACAGCACTACAAGCTCTTTGGGTCCTCCTCGCATTTTTCCTTCCAGAATTTTTGTTTCTTTACGCCCTGAAGCAATTTCTCGATGCGAGGCGTTTAGTCAGGAAATACTCCAAACACCATAACACACTCTCTGCGATTCCGAGTCGCAAACCGCGGCATTGGTTCTCGTTTCGGGAAAGACATATTGAGAAGGAGAATAACTCTACGCAGCTCGGAGATTTGGAAGTACGTCACAATAGCTTTATTGTGTTTTTTTTTCTTTGAACTGACTCACATTTCATATTGAGGACATCGAAGGCTTGATTAGCCATGATATCAAAACTTACGAAGTTACACACCCATCTTTCGAACTCATCCATGCCTTCTACGCAACGATGGGTGGGTACGTTTTCGACGTCGTCGCCCCCGCAGACGAGGCCGACTCTAAAGACGAAAGGATACGCACAACCATCAAACCAGCTGGCGTCCACTTCCTCATGGAACACGACCCCAACCTCACTTCCGACTTCTCTCCATCATCCATCACAGCGCGTTCAAAGTCAAACGGCCTCAACAAAGCGCTTCTCATCGTCCAGCTATCGTGGTTCTGCATGAGCTGCGTATCCCGCCTCGCCGAACATCTGCCCCTGACCCTTCTTGAGGTCGTGACTGCGGCGCATGGACTCTGCACTCTCGCGATGTATGCCGCATGGTGGCATAAACCGTTGAATGTCAAGGAGCCGACGTTGCTTACGTGCGAGTGTGCAAGGGAGGCGTTCGCGTTCTTGAGGATGGTGGACAGAGGTGACATCAGCCCTCTTATTCAAGAATCGAGCTCGGTTCTTTCGGTCGACCATGAACCGAAGTCAAATTCGCAGACAGAACTCGCGCTCGCCCTGAGGGCGATGGTGCGATACGGACTATCCTACGCAAAACTTCAAAGTATGAAGGGGCAGGAATACCTCGACGCCGCGCCGACCAACCCGTCAATCCTCAAGATTATGTCAGACCTCCTGGACAGAATCCTCGAATCCTCAGACCTCACCGGTAAGGTGGCGGAATCCGAGGTCGGGAATTTCGAATTTCTCGAAATCGTTTGCCTGCCCGCCGTGTACGGCTCCGTCCATCTCTTCGGTTGGAACGCCCGGTTTCCAACTTCGGTAGAGCGAATCCTATGGCGCATCGCTACTGTCATCATCTGCTCGTGCGGGGCAGTTCTGTCTGCGTTCCTTTCGGTTTTTGTTGTCTCGAGTAGGGTTTCCGAACGGGCCAGGAGCACTAAAGTCATTTTCATCTCTCTACAGGCTATCTTCATTTGCATTCCTATCTCGTATCTGCTCAGTACGTTGTACCTCCTCATCGAAAGTGTTCGCCAGCTATTTTACTTGTCGCCCGATGCGTTCGTGGTCGCTTCTTGGTCTGGTTATCTTCCTCATTTTTCTTGAGGATCTTCGTAGCATACGTTGGCGCCGGAAGCTTTCTAATCTTATGTGCTTTTGAATCGGATGTATAATATTAGGATCTCTAATTCCTTGGTCGACAACATGTTTATCTGAATGAATTGACGAAATTAGTACAGCACATACACTGGTATTGCAAAGAACAATTTGGCCTTAGTAGAGTACGTCTGCAGCGCTGAACGCTTTCTTGGATCATGTCGCACGCGCCGTTGCGTTCATACCACCAGTTTATTGCTGGATGTTCGACGATTTTATATTCGCTCGCAGTCTCCATCGGATAGCAAGGGCATCAGAACGCGATCCTTGACGTCGAAGTACCAAATGAATGTTTTCGTTTAAGAACTCGAAAGGCGGCCCAGCCCAGCATCATCCACCCAGATCACATAGCGGTCCCCCCAAAAAGCGCGTAGCAATACTGAGATGCCATTGATTCATCTACGGGACCAGCTGCTCCGCAAAAATGTCTCCGTAGACAAGCAAACATCCAAAGACCGGCTTTGGAGAGGTGACGACGTCGCGCTCCCATGAGCAAAAGGCGTCGCTGAAGCGCATGTCGTGCCTTCCTTCATATCCGAGAGGCGTAGTTTTGCGTCCCAGCCGCGTTGAGGATTAGCGATGAAAAAGACTTCAAGTTGCCTAAGAATGTTTTGGCAGATATAGCGCAACAAGACGTAGATTCCACATTCACGTCTTCATTTTCGGTATTGATGTCGTCGGAAGCCATAAGAGAATGTCGCAAGAGATGGCCATCATCGTCGCGCATGGACAAAATCTCCATTTTAGCATTAATAAATCGTATCACTACGTGCAAGGCCGCCTATTTCTCCGACAGATACTCGTGAGAGAGACATCTATATAAGTTATATATTTGGACGTTGATTTTTCAAAGAAATAAACTGAAAGATATTGTAACTCTGTATAAGGCTATTCAGGAGGGAGATATTCTATGCTAGAATAGGAACTCTACTTCGGGCGGAAATAGGCCTCAACTGAATTGATTTGAGGCTATTTCTCGAAGAAAGATTGTGCCTATCTTGGACAAGAGTATTTCTCAGCAAAATACACAAATAAATAGATACCATATGTAGAACCCTATTACTGAGGAAAATGTGAGCAAACATAGGGTCGCTATGTTGATGCGTCTCTCACGAATATTTCTCGCCAAAATACCCGGGCTTGCACGTAGTGCATATATGGAAACAGCAATCTTGCCGACTACGTGAGAGAATAAACTTCGAGTCGTCTTCCTACCGATAGATGTGGTTAGATCCCAAGCAGCAGAATAAGCACGTACGTGCCAGTTTATAGCTCCTTTCTCTTCCGAAAACATTCCCCAGAAACCCAAGATTTGCCAATGAACTGACATCCGAGAGATCGTTGGCAGGAATTTGGTTGACTTTTTGAATCGTGCTTTTCCTGAGACGCAGAGGGCATGGCGGACAGGTGAAAGCCCTAGCCCTAACCAATGGCATGTAAGAATGGTCTCCTAAAGGATTAGGGAAGATCCTGAAGATTCTTGCGAGGTTTGCCGTCGTGATAGCGAACGTCATTTCGAGAATTTCAACATGTCCGGCGCGAGATCCTAACGACGTCGTCATCCGCGCTCGAGAAATGTTTCTTCAAGCCAATCGAAAGTGCCACCTGTACATAGAGTCCTAGTCTAAGATTGCTGTAAGCCTTGCCAACTTCAAATAAAAAAGGAACGCACTCTTTGAGACGCAAGTCTCTGGAAGAAAGCCACGGCCCCAGACCTCCCCAAATTTTTTTGACTACGTCGCAAGCTCTTCGACCCGCCATCTATTGCACCAACCATTTCACTCTTCTACGTCGTCAGACTGCGATCTACTGTCGTTCGTTCTGCTTGCAGAGCTTGTGGATCGTCGTCAAACCCGAGCTCGCTCCACCACGTTGCTTTGAGCTTGTTGTTGGTGGATGATCGCGAATTTCGCCTTCAGAGATACAAAGACTGAACATTTCTCGCCTTCAAAGATATCGAGAAGAGATATGGGACGTTCAAGTTGTGCCAACGAGGACAACGTTGAAGGAAAGGGACAAATGACGGGTTGTGTTGGTCGCGTCTCCCAGGCCCTCCCTGCACTGCATTCAACCTTGAACCCATCCACGATAATGACGATTTGTCGAACCTGCAAATCCGCCAGCTTATGTCCGGACCAGTGTCTATTGCAATACCAGTATCTATTAGCTTTCTTTGCTAATCTTTGAAACAGTTGAAGAAATCGAGACCTCAAATGCTACTGCTGCTATACAACCCCAACACTGGCACCATCATGTTCGACTCGGAGACTTCGAGTGCGCCAGCGCGTACACGGGTCTTGGGATCCAAGTCGCTGTGGACAGAAACCATCATAAACGCTAGTAAGTTGCCAACCAACATCTTGTTTCAAGTGGTTTCAAACTGAAATCACCTTATTGATCTAAACTCTCTTCGTAGCTTCATAGCACATCAAAATTTTATTCACTCTGTGACAAACGTGGAACTCTTCCGGCGCTCGAATCATTCAACTTGAATAGCAAACGTTCGACTGTTGTATCACTGGCCCTCCAAAGGCCGTCCAAGATGGGTGTGCCAGTACGCCTTTCAACCGATACCCCCATCTCCCCTCTGTCGAACACCCTGAGGCTGTCAAAAGCGATTGGTAGTATTGGTACGCCAACGCGAAGAAACGAAAAGTCATATTGCTCACTAATATAAAATCTCTACAGCATGATCCCATGGAAGGAGAGATCGGGTCACTTTCATCTCAAACAAGCCCTCCGTACGTATGGGAGTCGTCGCCGATGAAACGAGGAACATACCAGATCCTCTCTCTGTGCGCGAGCACAACCGTTATCTGCATCTGGAGCGCAGTACACAGGAACATACCGCCGAAGCGTCTCACTGGACTCCGTTCGTATGCAATGCAAGTCGCTTGGGTCTTCGTCGCATTTTTCCTCCCGGAGTTCATGTTTGTTTACGCGCTGCGACAATTCATCGATGCGAGGCGTTTGGTCAAGAAATTCTCCAGGAGCCGCACTCCGCCAAAGACGCCTCGCAAGAAGGGTTGGTTCGCGTTCCCGAGAGAGGACGAGGGAAATTTGGGCGATTCTGAACTGACCGGTAATTTGGAGGTGCGCTTTAATTACTCAATAATTCAGTCGAACTCACCTACCATATTGTATAGGCACAGGACTCGCACGAACAGGGCACCAGCTCTAGGAACGAAATACTTCGACCACAATCGCAGCCATTCACTCTCGTCCACGCATTTTATTCCTTGATGGGCGGCTACGCCTTTGATGTCACGGCCTTCGACGTCATCCGACCTTTGGAAAATATCGACGACGACGAAGCCGACGTTGATGTCAATACTGCCTTGCTGAGGAACGGCTACTACATCGACCAGAAACAGACCAGGACGCGAGCAATAATTTCACCAAACGGCGTCCGATTCCTCATGGAACACGAACCCGACCTCACCGCAGATTTCTCGCCATCGTCGATCACTGCGAGGTCGAAATCAAATGGTCTCAGCAAGGCGTTTTTGGCCTTGCAAGTGACGTGGTTCTGCGTCAGTTGTGTATCCCGCCTCGCCTCACACCTCCCCTTGACCCTCCTTGAGGTCATAACGGCGGCTCACGGCCTCTGTACGCTAGCAACATATGCAGCATGGTGGCATAAGCCCTTGAACGTCGAAGAGCCGACTTTTCTTATGGGCGAACGTGCTCGAGAGGCGTTCGCATTCTTGCGAATGGCTTCCAGTGGCACAGGACTCATCTCCTCGCTTATCGAAGCACCTTGGACTGCTCCCCTACTTGACGGCAATTCAGAGTCTCACTCGGAACTGGCTCTTGCGTTGAGGGCTGCGGCGCGATATGGCTTATCCGAGGCAGAGCTAAAAAGTCTTCAAAATTCGGACTTGACGAAAGATATAGAGACAGAATCGGATTCGGTCGATACTGTCATAAACCTTTCCGTCAAATTCGTCAGTGTTGTTATGGACTTCGACGACGGTGGCAACAACTTGTTTACGGTTTTTATTGTTATTATGCCCGCCGTGTATGGCTCAGTCCATTTGCTCGGCTGGAACATTCAATTTCCTACGCTTGTCGAGCGGAGCCTCTGGCGCGTTGTCACTGTTGCCATCTGTTCAAGCGGAGTGCTCCTCTCGATTATCGGCTTGTGCTGTAATGCTCTGAGCAACGTCAAATTGCGAGCTCGTAGACTTAACAACTTATGCACCTCCATATCCGATTTCCTGTTCGTCTGGTTGTTCATCATTCCTTTTCTTTATCTATTTAGCACCTCATACCTCCTCGTCGAAAGTATTCGGCAGCTCTTTTATTTACCACCTGAGGCATTTGTAATCGCTTCTTTGTCCAGTTATTTTCCCCATTTTTCTTGATAGTATACTCCGCATGGATAGAGTATCTTTGCTATCTTCTACGGCGTCATACTGTTCTCACTTTTCCCCTTTATTGGGGACTGTTCTTCTACTGATTAGATTGCTGCAGTGAACGCTCGCGATCGTGATGTTGGTGGGCGTGTACACTGTAACTAACAGTGTAAGGTGGAGGCCTGTGTAAAATCGTTCGAACCAACCACTGCCGCAGCTGCAGGCTGTGGTGCGGCAATCCGAGTCACCGACCTGCATTGCGATCAAGAAGAACACGCACACAACCTTCCATCCATCTTCAGCTTCCTCTCGCGCTTTTGGACGCTTACGCTTCAACTTTCAGTTCAGTTAGTTCGATTAGATGCGGGTCTACGCTCTACAGCAACTTGGATGAACCTCGAGTCCACGGGTCGGTGGCCGTCCTTGCATGCCTTGGGCTTGAACTTGCTTAAATTTTTTCCCAGCCGCCTTTTATCCAAACTTGTCACGACGTAACTCAAATACAACATCCTCAAGGCCGTCTTTATTGTCTTCCGGTGCCTGAGCGCAAGCAGGCTTCAAGATGGACAGGCGTGCATCACGGTTTACCTACCAATACACTGGGTATCTCCGTAAGCGCGCGCCAAAAAAAGAAAGAAAAAGAAAGAAAAGAAAGAGAACTCACATAACTCGGGCACATCACTTTCGAAAAATCATCTAAAACTTCGAAAAACTCAGTAAACATATCAATACCACACCTATGTAGTGCAGATCAGGATAGCTTCAAAATTTGAGTGCATATAGTCAGCATTTTTGAAGAAAATTGTGATTTCAGTACATTATGCAGCATATAGGCGAGCTTTATCATGGATATTGACTTTTCATTGACTACCAATGTACTCAAGCATTTCATATGCATTACTTAAAATGAGATGGTAGCGGTATACATGATGAAGCATAGTGAAAAAACAATTTCTTGTTTTATTTTGAAGCAAAATTTACATGCCAACACAAATGCATGACCTTATTCCTACAGATACTTCAGATATGACTGAATCAATATAGTAGCGAGTGTTTTAGAGCCTTAGAGATGATGTACAAATTTCCTGGAGGGAGGATATGCAGTACATTTCAAGG